>APFE030183144.1:134046-198500 GCA_000404065.3 Pinus taeda | reverse complement strand
TTATGGACTAAATATAAAAACAGGTTTTATTTATTTACCATACGTCTAGTTTATTTATATTTTTATTTATTTACCATACCTTTTGAGTAAGTATTAAAAAACGTTTTATTTATTTACCATACCTCCACTTTACTTATATTTTTATTTATTTACACCCTTGTATGTATATAAGGTGACTTATGGAGTTAATATAAAAAATATTTTATTTATTTACCATATACCTCTCATTTATTTATATTTTTATTAATTTACCATACCTCTTTTAAAAATATGGTATTTGGGCCTTTGGCCCATAGGATTCACTTAAATAAAACCTATTCTTGAAAATGGGCGAATGGAAGGTTGTAACTCCTAATTTCAATGGCTAAATTTACCTTTTTTACCCTCTCCCTTAAAATAAGGTGGGCTATTTGAGGTGATTTGTAAAAATTTACTATGATACAAAGTATTCACCCACTAAAAATTTAAAACCCCTTAATTTCGCCCAAGGGCGAACATTCGCCCCTAAAATTTTCTATGGTGTCCAAAGATAACTCAAGTGTAACTCCGACTGGTAAAAATAGATCCATATTTGCTATGGATGCATTTTTTCTTTTTTCGTGGAAGGTTTCCATGCATGCTGAGAGAGATTACGTAGTTCTGAGGAGCACTATGCAACTCACTAGCACATGCATCGGGTCATTGTTGAGGGAATGCCTCTATGCAATTCCTTAGCTAAGTGGCTCTAGATGTCTCTCATGCTCTATGTAGTTTCCTAGTTGAAGGCAACCTTCAAGCTATTTATGCACAATTCTAGAGTTAAAACACGTTGTTGGATTGAACTATGCATTTCCCAAGAGCAAGGTAGGTTGTGCTCTAGGATTGCGCAACCCACTAAGGCGAGCCTAGAACTAGATTGCAACTAAGTCAACAGGTGATATTTTGGTTAGACAACAAAGAAACTAAGAAAAGACATTATATAAAGAAAAAGTTAAAACTCAATGAAATCACAAGTACCTATGTTAATGCGAGATAAGCTGTTGGGATTTTAGTAGGGAGACTCCAAAATGAAGCATAGGGAAAATTATAGAGGGTGGTTGTAGTCTCTACAATAATAGGGAAGCCACTTCACAAGTAATGGTCTCTTGTTAGAGTTACGATATGCTCATTATATGTCGATTACATTGATTCTACTCTTTCTATAATTTTATCTAACCCCATAGGATCATTCTAGAGAAAGAACTTTCCAGCCATTAGAACCTTCTAGTAAGGCTTCTTAAATGTATTTCTTTTATACTACTATATGGGCATCATTTACCACAAATGAATTCCGTACATAGTAATGCATAGTCATTTAATTATTATTATTATTATTGAGTGTCTCCCTAGGTATCATATATTACTTCAATATGTATACTATACCCCTACCCCCCCCCCTTCACATGTCTCACTTTCAAAACATGGGATTAAACCACATAATATGGTTGGCTAAGCAATGATCATTCACCCATCCTACTGAGATGTCAATATCATGTTTGGCTACTTCTTGGCCACATTGATCTACAATTGGATTTCTCCTTGCTATTTTAATTTTCTATCTCCATGCATTGTCTTCTAACCTCCACATGCCTCTAAATTAGTTTCCTTTTTTGTGTCATGTTTGTCATTAATAAATTCTTTGATGTCCATGCCCTTTCCTTTATGAATTTTATCTTTCCAACTGGTGTAAGTGGCGATATAAATCAACATTACCACTTGTTTTTTTTGACTTGGAATCTTGACAATGGTGCTCCTTTGAGTTGTGTAGCTCCTAGATTTTTTCATCAAAGGACTTAATGTTTTTGTAAAGCTTATTTTTTCATGTGATTGTTTGGCGTCCATTTTTTTAACTAATAGACCTATGCGGCAATGCGATTTTAATTTTCTTATACCAAACCTTTATAAACGTTTTTTGCAAGTTAGTATTCACTATACCATTTGATTCCATCCAAGGTTGTCCAAGAATATCATCCATATCATTTAAAGTTATAGCATGAAAAATTAGAATGCACAACATATATATCCTTGTTGAATTTCAAATATTGAATATACTTAATACACTTACCCTCAGCTTGTGTTTTGTGATTTTTTTTGAAGGAACATGAAGCCTATTAGCCAATTAGACATCCACGTGAAGTTATAATAACAACTAGAGTTAATAAAAATAATGAATTCTTATTTACGAATACATCCATGAACTTGTAATACAAGGTTCCCGAAAATAAACACTTTGTTCTTCATTTTTACATTTTTATAGCATGACAACAACTATCTAAAATAACTTTCCATAATTTTTGTAATAAAAGGTACCTTAATTTTGCATTTTTATGCAAATTACACCAAATGGCTACATAATTAATTAAAAAATGTAATTCTCTTTCCATTGGTAGTTTGCATTTGATGAAGTCTTCGATACTAGGACCATGATCTTTGCTAGAGAAAGATGTGGTTCCATGAAAACCAAAAAAAAGACTTATGGTATTAAACAAATCTCTTACATTTCAAGATATCTTTTTGAGGCAACCAAATTAATATGGGCATAACTATGGTTATACATCATATATAATGGCATAACCACTCTACATTTAGGGTTGTTGGTTTGGATGAAATTTTACCACTATATCATAAGGTATATGATATACAAATTGTGCAACCATCAATGGAAAATACCCAAAATTGCTAATTTTAAAATAAAAAATACTCCACTTCCTAAATTCCATTGTACATTATTTGTTACTAAAAATCTATTTTTTTTTTGAGAAGTCAAATATCCAACTACTTTCTTTAAATTATTTTTAGAAAATTCATAAATTAGACTAGATTTCATTATTCTCTTTTTATCCATTCAAAAATGTATAAAAAGGAAAATAATACTTCTCATTTTTAGTCCAGCAAAAAACTTAGATACCAAATGTTATTCACTTATATGATAAAATAAAAACCCCTAAATTTAATAACAAAAATCAAATCATTCGCACAAGAATTAACACAATAATGTAGACAAAAACCATGAGGTAAGATAACAACATATATTATTCCATATGGAAAGAAACCACTTGACAAGCAATGTTGCTGGCTATAATTACAATACACTCACTATATATCCATTACATTTCTTCGGCTCCTTTCATAATTATGTCTAACCTCCTAAAAACATCCTAGAGAAGAACCTCTTAAATACGTGGCATACATTACTATTTATACTTACATTTATTAATTTTACACTATTACATAAGCCATATTTACTATAAATGACCTCCCTACATAGTAATAGATGACCTTCCAACTACTATTATTCATTTTCGGATTATCCTTTGATGCCTTCTAAGTATCTATATTACCGCCCTAGGTATACTATAATGCTGGAAGCACATTAAAAGCTCTACTTTTATGAATATCTCTCAATATTTGTAATTTTCAAATTGTTTATATATATGCTAAATAAATCCATCACAAAACTATCTACATATAAATTTAACTATCCGCATTCTAAATATGTATTTTAAAAATATATATATATATTTACTATTTTAAATAGTATTTGTCTTAACATAACAATTAGAATCATAAAATTAATGCGTCTTTTACTTGTACTATACTAATTTATTACGTATGATTTAAGTAAAAGTTATGTGTTGCATCTAGAATAAATCAATATCTAGATTAAAAATAGATATTTGAATATGTTAGGAATTGTAGTAATAAAAAGTTGTAATTTATATATATTTCAAATATAATGATACTCATAATTTAAAAGAAATATAAAATTAGATATTTAAATTTTTAAAAGATAGTTTGCACAAATCAAAGTGTTTTTAAATTTTAGATTTTTCTAAAAAAGGAAATTCCATTATTTGGGTATTCAAAATATGCATGAATAAAAAAATATGTATTATTTTTCATGAAAGGTAATATCTCACTATTATAAAAAAATCAAACTTTGAATAGTTATAAAAACTATATAAAAAATAATTATGTTGTAAGGCATTCCCTTTTAAGAATAACTTCCTTGTTACCTACTTTTCATCACTCTGTAACTTTCGATTATATGTTACATGATTGAAGGGTGTTAAGTTGTTTGATCATCACACGTGAAAGTAGTTGGGAGTAATGGTCTTGAGATCTTGGTAACCTACCAAGCATAAGTTATTTTCTTCGTGTTTGGAGCATCAAGGTTTTTGAATACGAGATTTGTCATCTACAACCACATATTTCTGACCATTGTCATTTCCTTTCAACTACAAACATCATCTCTAACCTCTGTAATGATTTCATTCTCATCCTCCAATATATGAAAAAGGTATCCCATCTCAACAAAGCTTTGCAGTAAAATGATCATGCAAGAAGTTTCATATTACCTTAGTACAAGGTTGTTAGTAGCATTGCATAGGAAGAAGAAAGCACCGGCAAACTCTTCCTTTACACATCATGTTGTATGACATTAAGAGACTAAAATATGCATATTTCCTAGGCCAAGGACATAGTGAAATTTGAGTTCGACACCAAATACTTTAATCCATATGATCCCCAAAGCATTCGCAATGACCACTGTATGAGAATCTACTTTCAGTGGATCAGTGGGGCATTTCATTGCCTAGAGGAGGATCCTTAGAGGTTCTGTTATAATGCCTCTAGACTCAATGAGATGGTCAGTATAGCAAGGACATTGAACGTTGCTCCACATATAATAACAACTCTAGAAGAAACAACAATAGTAGTAGAAGGTAGCAATTCAGTGTAGGGAAATGGAAAGAGGAAGATGTTGACAATCCAGGAAGAGAAAATATGCAAAATGAAGGATAATATTATCATTGTGAAGCAAGCTTTGGTAGTGGAAGAAAATAGGGAGCAAAGGATAAAGAGAGTAGACTAGAGGAAGAGAGAAAAGTAGAGGTAGCAAGAAGCAAAACTAAAGTTGGACGAGATGAAGAAGAAAATGAAGGAAGAACAAGAGTTGAGGAGGAGATAATGATAAGAGAAGAATAAGAAAGAATAAGAAAAAAGGAAAGGTGTGATGATAGAGGAAACAAAGCCGATACAAGTTGAAGAGCGGGAACAACTTCTAGTTGTGAAGGAAGGTGAACAAATGCCTTTTTGAATGGATAAAATGGCTGCAATCTCTTTCAAATTTAGTTGGCTATAAAATAGTGAAATTGCCTAAAAAATTTAACCATAAAAAAAATATTTCTTTTCAATTACTTTATATAATGTATATATAGTTTTTATTTATTTTTATCTATTTTATTTGTCTATCAGTTGATATAAGTTAGTATATTCATTGGACATCCAAAATATTTTTTTATGTTGATGGAGTGAAATATTTTTCCAACTTCTCTTTAGCATGACCATTGAGAGTGAGACATTGATGGTTCTATAATAGTTTTATTCAAACAAACCAAAATATATAATTATATATAATATATATATATATATTTTATATATATATAATAATCCCAAATTATTGTAAACAATATTTTTTTTAAAAGTACAGGTCAACTTCAGTATTTGACACTCACATAAGTTACATAGCTCTAGCATATATGGTTGTCTAATGAAGCTGTTGCCCAATTATAAAATATAATTATAATTATTAACTTTATTATTTTATGTTCTTTGTTTCATTTTTGTTTGTGTAATTTAACTGAGTAAAAATATTTTGTTATATTAAATTAAATTTATTATATTTAAACTTTATGTAATTTTATTGATGTTCAAATTGCATTAACATTCAAGAGATTACACATCTTCTTCTATGATTCGAAATGATGGTATCTCTCACCTAAAAAATAAATTAGTTAATATATAAACTAGCCTCAATCCATTAATATCCGATCTATGGACAGATACTAAGAGGGATCTATTCCTTTCATTCTAAAGAAGATTTCATCTCAGAGGTCTTGAGTTCCTCTTGTGCTCGGTAGGATTCTCAAGTTAAGATGGAATTCCTAGGTTGTTTGAAATTTAAATATTAATTATAATATAATTATTATCTTTTTATTATTTTTTATTTTACTCTTATTTTGATGTAATTTGACAAAGATAAAATGTTTAAAATGATATTACATCACAATATCTCTACCATACTCTACTAGAGAGTGCCTCTCTATGCAATTAATATTTACGTAAAAAATAAAATATTTTTATAATCATCCTAGATCCATATTTAGTCTAGATCTACCAAGCGCGGAGCCAGAACAAATTTCTTTTCGCTCTAAAAAAGGTTGGTACCTCAGAAGATTTTATCCCTATTTAGATGGATCTAGACTCATTTAATTTCATCCTTTAAATAGATTATATTCCACGTTAGTACGATGTGATCTCATACCATGGGTATATGACATCGTTGAATACAATGAAGTTATTTTTATTTTAACATTGATTTTTATTATTGATTTTATTTTATTTGATCTAGTAAAAATGTTGTCACTTAGGGTTATCTTTAATTTTAGGGTTCAATAGGACATTACATTACAACATCTCCACCATAATGGGCTAGAGAGATGTAATAGTAAAATTATATGTAATTATATAATTTATAATCTTTTTACTTTAATATATATATATATATATATATATATATATATATATATATATATATATATTATATATAATATATATATATCAAGATAAATTATTATTTTTTTCAGTAAATATGTTATTATCATTTTAATTGAGGATTACATGTAGAAGTTGGTAATCTTTGGCCACTCTGTCACTACTGAGACTTGACCATACCCAAAAGTACACTCTTTTATGAGAGGCTAGTGATATCATTCTTTACAAAATGGGCCGAGAGTGCATGCCAAAAATTGGCTAAACTAACCTAGAGATAAAACTATTTGGTTCAAAAACAAAATGGGAAAGAGCACAACTAAGATTTCTTGGAGTCATGATTTGTAGAAACCACCTAATTGGTTCTTCCATGTTGTCAAGGGTGTTTCTATCTAGTAGAGGAATGCCCAGATTATGCTCAGTGCAACTCATACATTGATTGATGTCTAGTAGATGCTCTAAGTACTGTAGAATGTTAGCCTTGTGTGGTCATGTAGTATTCCTTAAAGGGGAAACTTAAAATTCCAATAGAATCCAATGATGTAAATATATTGGCTAAAATTGGTATGAGTCTGCCCCATGGTGATGTCAACTAACAAGGCATGATGTCAAACCAATCATTGAAGAAATGAGAGACAGAGGATAGAGTGTATAGACGGGCATTCACAATAGGAAAAAGAGCCTCAGAGAAAAGGGTGGAGGACATGTAACCGAGAATATAAAGAGAATCGGCAGAGGGGAAGAAGAGAAGTTGCTAACCAACCATGTGGGATCAAGGATGTTGTAAAGAAGGATGAGTGGATGGCGAATAAAATAGGGATGGTGATGTTGAGGGTCAAGCCACTATTAGAGGAGGGGAAAGCGATTGCGACAAAAAATCAGAGGATGCAAGAAGGCGAATAGAAATGCAAGGGAGTAGAGTGTTAGGAAAGACAAAATTGGAAAATGGAATGAATCCAAATAAAGATAATTGAAGGAAGAATAATGTGCAAACCTAAGAAAGTCGAGCTAGGCAGTGCTACTAGTAAATGAATTCCATGGAGTGACAAGACCACTCAGATGTTTCTATTTTCTTCTAGCTGAAAATTCCATCTCAAATGATGAGAGGATGAGTTCAAGAATTAAGAAAACAACCCTCAGCTTTCCATCTATAGATCTATATATAAAGTAGCCAAGTAGTACCAAAAACCACCATATATTGCAACCAAATTTCTAGCTAGAAGTGAAAAATCCTAATCTAGCTACACGGAGGTGGTCAGTGAGGGCACTCCATGAACGAAGATGAAAACAAATGTTTGAGATATAGACGACAAGGCGAGTTAGTGAGCAATGGAAAAAAGATGATCTCATAGTAGAGGGAAGACCTTGTTTATAAGCAAGCGAATACAATCCATTTCACATGCAAGAATGGGAACATCCTTGTAGATAATACAGGGTCTTGGGATTGAACTTGGTGTGTACTTCTTGTCTTAAGTCAGATGTTAATATCAAATAATACATTAATTCCTTTAGGGGAGGATGCTACCTGGTCCCTTGGCCACTTGCCTATGGAAGTGGTAGCTCATTTCTCCTCCTTTCTTCATAAAATCACCCAAGCTAGAATAAATTTTGTCATAAAATTAAGATTAACATAATTCTAGATTTTTCATATTTTTGAGGTAAAACTATAAAATGCGCTTTTCATATATTGTAATTAAATGACTAGAAAATGTCAAATTGCCAAAATTTAAAAAATCATAAAAATTAACTAAATTATAATTTTATTTAAACGTATTATTATTATCATATATAAAAAGAATTAATATATGAATTGAACATATACATTTAAAAAAAACATGTAACAAGACTTCTAACCATGAATATTTTTAACATGTAAATATGCTTTGTTAAAATACCATGGCTTACCAATAGTGCACATGAAAATAAACTATAACTAATGTTCATATGATATATGTTCATAGGATTTTTTTTTTAATTATTTAATTTATTTCAAAAACCAAAAAAACATAACTATTCAGAAAATGTCAACTTTTGATCTATGGCTACAATTAAGAATATTAAAAAATATTTCATAGATTTTAAATCCATACCATCCACCTAATAATTATTTAGAAGTAGCAAAACCATATAAATCAATTGGTTGGTAAACACCTATAGACATCAGTCGATAATAAACATGAAAACACCTACATCAAGATTCATCTCACTTAAAAACTAAAATTACAACTTTCTCTTCAAAAATTTGTTGATTGTTAGTTTTTACCTCGTCGATAACCAACAACACTTGTTTCTCTCAGACATGGAGCTAATCTAAAACTCCTTGGTGCAAGTCATGCAAGGCCTGGATCAAAAGTGCTGCAACGTTGATATTGATATTTTTCTTGTACTGCATGGACTTTTGGTCTTCAACTGTTTCAATCTGGAGAGAATCCCATGTTATTTGTATTGTGTGGAGACCAGATATGACTTATATTGCATTAATCCTCATACACTCACTTGGTCGATGCTCTCTTGTCCCATGCTCACCTGAATCACCCCTATCTAGACCTATAAGTCCTTTAGGCCCTGTTGTACTCTGTCCAAAGTGGTACTGGTCCTTGATGTTTCCCCATATACTTTCAGTGATGGAGTGGACAACATCACTTATCTCAAAAGGTATCCCTCCATGAGGACTAATGGTGCCGCAATTGTAGACTTATCAGACTTCTTCTTCTTGCAAGTTCCCATGGCACTACGCTTCCCCCTCTTCTTAAACATGAAGGGGGAATCTAAGTTTGAACCACGTTCCTCTTCACCTTTGGTTTCAACTTCAACATTGGTGTGCTTGGTCTAAAGTTCTTCAAGGCCAATAATGACCCGCGATGTTACTGCTTTTATAACTTTCTCTTTTCATGCTTCCTTTTCTTTTAAATAATCCTTTCCTTTTGGTGCTTCCTTCTCTTTTGTAGAAGTATTTTCTTGTTGTACTACCCTTTCTTTCACAGAAGTCTTTTTTGCTTCTTTGTCTTTTGTAGAAGCCTTTTATGCTTCTTTATCTTTCATAGAAGCCTTTTGTGGTTCTTTCTTTTTGTCTTTCTTGGTCATTGTTGCAGTCGCTATTTTCCCCATTTCACCTTTTGCGACCTTACTTTTTCCTATGCCTTCTTGAGATAGGCTGAGCCATTTTCTCAACCAATTGATGATGACTGCCATAATGTCATCTTGTGTGACTAAATATGGAAACTTATGCCATGTTCTTGTGACATCGTTCTTTGCGCATATGGACAAATTGTGAAAATTTTCCTTGAAATTTGGAATATGTGTATGTTGTGGATGTAAACTAGGTGACAACCGTGGTCGTTGGTTGATCACCATTTGCAAGTCTAACTCTAACAATACCCAAAAAATCTTTGTTTCAATGACGTGGTTAGGACCCTTCGTTTCCCACAGCAAGGCAAACTTTGCATCTTCGCACAAGTCTGGATCCTGTGTTGGGAACTGGCTTTCCTCAAGCATCCTCCATGCTACCAGCGTGATGAACATAACTAACCATGTGTATTGGAATATATTCCTATCCTCCTTGGCTTCAAAACAATCCTCCAGGAACTCGGGACATAGATACTTTGCCAAATTATATTGGAATACTTTGTTTCATTGCACGATTAAAGATACAACTAGTGTTGTCACTTCATTGGCCCGACACTTCTGCATTATTTTTCCTGCAAAAATTTGTGCAGCAAATTGCATAACTCCATTCAATATATAGCTAATGGAATAGCCACACGAATTCTTCACGAACTCGAAGTCGAACTTCATCTGATCCACCAACTCATTCTCCTCTGACTTCCCCACAGAAGCATCTGCATGGTTCACGCCCTCATAATGTAACAAGGTGATTCTATGGACCAACATATCCTCAATTCGAATGGGCCCTCCCATCCAGAGGCACCAATCATGAACCAGTGCAAACAATTGACTCATATAGATAGTATTAATTATGTTGTGGCTAAACTGTGGGACCCAAAACATGTTGAGAAATCTTGCGCATTCAATTCTAGTAGCCCACTTCATTGGATCAAGCCCTGTGACAATCAAATCCTCATAGTAGAACGATATCAAATATGTGTTGGTTTCCAACTATGGGAACTTTTCATTATTGCCTATATCCCAGTCCTCCATCTTCAAAAATGGTACCCCAGCCAACAAGTCGCCCTCAACAGGTACGCTATCAGGTAGTAATGGTGTGAAGACCTTGCATTTCACTAAGACTGGGTGCTTAGTCACATTGGCAATGGATCTCTTAGGGGGTACATTAGGTGGTAGCCGAGTAATTGGCATTGCTTCCTCTACATCAAAATATTCAACCCCCAAGTCAATTTTTCCTCATCCAAGTCCAAGGGTTCTGTTGGTTGCCTACTCTTATCCATCTGACACTTCTGTATAACCTCCATTGGATTTTTGAATCACAATTACCGAACCGACAATTGTTGTGGCTACCTTTGCTTCTTCTCTCCTGCCACAGAGGTATCATGTTTTGGCCTCAGCAACCTAGGCATAATAGTAGGGAATGGTGTTGTTGTAGTCATTTTGTCAATGCTCTACCAGAATATTTTCTTCTGCCACTAAGATAAATCCACCTCAAACCAAAGCCCTTGCTATGAAAATTCCTTCTCTATCTCTTTCCAGTCTCATCCAGACATGCATCAATCATCTGGGCTCAAACTTAGGCACAAAATATTAGGAAATATCCCTAGAAGCAAAGTGTTTGAATGTGTAGCTAAACGCTATATTTATAGCCCTTTTTTGAATTCAAATCCATCGGTTCCCTCCACATCTCCTCCATTAACCCTCTTTTAGTGGCATATTTCCGAAGATATTCTCCTTAGATGCTTTCTCGCCACTACCTTTAATGGAAAAATAACCATCCCATCATCTACAATGCTGTCAATAGTTACTTTCTTGCCAAGTTGTGTGGGACGCACCTTGCTAGCATAAATCCTTCATCACAGCTCCCATCTACACCTTTCTCCTAACTGTGGCATAGCCCATTTTCTTCGCTAATCTGTCCTTCCAACAACATAGTTTATAGTCCCACACTTCCTTGAAACTACCTAAAGTACTAAGAATATCCTGCATTGATACAGTCATTGTGTATGGGTTGGATGATTGGTGTACAATTTTAACCAATTCCGATTGATTTTTCCTAGAAATATCTCCCTATTCAGCTTCGCGAGTTGAACTGCACCTCCAATTGTAATCTCTTTGACGATGTATGGTCCCAACCAATGCATTTAAAACTTTCCTAGAGACTTCGTAAACTTGCTATCATACATCAATACTAAATCTCCAATTTTAAAGGTTTGCTTCTCAATGTGGTGATCATGCCACACCTTTTCTCTAGCCTTCTGCACTTTTTCATGAAATCTTGCCAAGAAGCAATCTTCTTCTATCTCAAATATATGCACGAGGTGTTTCTCCATTATGTCTTGATCTGCCACCTCTGTAACTGCAACAATCCTCAAACTAGGCATGGTTTACTCCATTGGCATCACATCCTCTTGTCCATACACCAACCTAAATGGTCTCTATCTAGTTAACTTCTTGCAGGTAGTTATATATGCCGAAAGAGGAACTCGTATGTGTACATCCCAATTGTTCATATTTAGGTTACAGATATTTGTCAAAGAATTCTACAGGATCTTAATAAAGGCTTCAACTGTTCCATTTTCTTGAGGATGATATGACATGATTTTTTGATGATACATCTAGAATTCTTCATGTAAAGCAAAAATCGTTTCATTTAGAACATGTGAACCCCTATCACTCATAAAAATCTTAAGACAAACAAACCTAGACGAGATGTACTAAAATATAAGCTTTGCAATTGTAACTGCATTGTAATCCTTCACAAGCTATGCCTCAACCCACCTAGTCAAGTATTCCATCACTGTGATGATGTATCGTGGTCTTGTCTTCTTTGCTGGTGGTTGAATAAGTCCTACAAAATCTATTTTTCATTTATCAAATTCCTGTAATGAGACTTATGGGTTCAAAGGAGTTTCATCTTTCCATGATAGAGTTGTGGTCGTCTGACTCACATTGCATGCCTCACAATATTCCTTAGATTCTTTGTGCATAGTAGGTCAGCACAACCCATTGCGTAGAATCTTCTGGCTCTTCCAGCATAATGTCCTCCAACAACTCCTCCATGTGCTTCAGCAAGGATAGTTTTTCTTTCATAATCAAGTACATACCTGTGCAAAACTTCATCTGAGCCCATTTTATACAAGTGTCCTATGATGACAGGGAAATATGTAGCTCTCACCATAAATTATTTCTTCTGTTGTGTCTTATATCCTTCAGGGGTTGTACTTATAGTTAGGAATTGGATTATATATGCAAAATGTTAATCTGCAATAGGCACAACAAATAGTTGTGCATCAGGCAATCCTTCATCAAGACTCTTAAGCTCTTTGCCATTTCCAATCCGCGAAAGGTGATCCTATCTAGCATTTAATCCCTCTGCGTTCATAACTAGTTCAAAGTCATACTCCTAGAATAGCAGATGCCCCCCCCCACCAACATAGGCTTGTTAACCAGGTACTTCAAATCAAGATGGTTTGTGTACATTTTGAAGTGTGCACCCAATAGATAATGCGTAAACTTCTAGAGCACATATATCATTGCCAACCCTTCGTGCTCCATGGTTAAGTAATTCTTCTCCACCTTATATAGTTTTATGCTTGCAAATACAATTGGGTGGTCGATATCTCCTGCACATGGTTGGGTTAAAACTACTCCTAATGCCAGGAAGGACACATCCATGTGTACATGGAATTCCTTCTTCCAAACGGGGAACACTAGAATAGGTGTTGTAACCATCTTTTCCTTCAACCATATAATATTTTATGGGAATCATCATCCAAGAAAAACACTACATCCTTCTTCAATAGTTTTTCCATGGGTGCAGTGATTTGTGCATATGCCTTGATAAACTTTCTAGAGTATCCTGTATGGCCTAATGTTCCACGCAACTGTTTTATATTCCTCGGGGGCTCCAAATTGATAATCATTGCAATTTTCATAGGGTCCATCATCAACCCTTTGTTACAAACAACGTGGCCCAAAAGTATCCCATATGGTACGCAAAATATGCATGCTTTGATATTGAGGGAGATTTTATACTTCCTAAAAGTATCCACCATCAAGCGAAGACTTGAAACATTTTTTTTAACTAAATCAAACACCTACTAATCATCAAAGTAGACCTGAAAAAACATGTGAATAAATTCCTTAAAAGTTGTGATTACCAGCCTAGAAAAGATTACATGGGCATTCTTAAGTCAGAAGGGCATAATTGTATAATGGAAAGAGCCCCATTATGTAGCGAAGGTAGGCTTACTTCAATCTTCTGGCATGATTTTGGTATGGTGATAACCTGAGAACTCATCTGTAAAAGAGTAGGATTCTTGACCACTAACATTTTCTAAGACTTCATCACTAAATGAGGTAGGAAATGGATCATGTACAAACATATCATTCAACTTCCTTGGATCGATGCAGATTCTAATTTTTCCCTTTGTTTTCTTCTCGTGAACCACCAAAGAGCTAATCCAGTTTGATTCCTGTACAACTTCAATAATTCTTGCTGCAAGCATCTTATCCAGTTCTTCGCGCACCTTTTCTATGTATTTATGATTCAACATGTATGGAATCTACTTACCAACTTCACATATGGCTTCATATTGATCTTCATAACAACTATATCACCTATTATCCCCTTATGATTAGAGAACATTGCTCTAAACAAGTCCCTATATTCCCGCAATAACTTTGCAACCTTGTCAACTGTGTCTTCATCCTAATAATGCATATATTCACGAACTTCGGCCACACTTTTGACCCAATATTCACTTGCTTGGTCTTCAATTGTTTTGAAATGTAAGGAACATCTATCTTAGGCCCAATGACTTAGCGTTGTCCCTCTGACTCAACGATACTGATATTCCTGGGGTCTTCCTCAACTTCTTTTATGGTCACATTGTAGCACTCCATAGCTTGGTGTAGTTGCGTACTCTATTCTAGTTGTACCCATGTGATAGGCTCTACATGCGTTCTAAGTATCATAGTCTTGGTTTCCTATAATGCTTCATTAATACATTCAAATCCATACTCAAAACTGAATATTAACATAAATATTTCCTTCAGAACATCCCACTCTATGGTTTCATGTTGTAGCTCTATTTCTAAATACCAATTCATCATAACAGTATCCAACGTGTGCCAGAATATATGTAGCCATTCAAGCGGTGCTTCCTCTCCCCATGCTTTCTTCCAGTGAGCCAAATGCTCGCGCATATCATCCTTCCTTGTATATTTTTTAGTGATGCAGGTATTGGCATATCCAAACCACATCCTCATCATGCTTCAGTACTCCTACCAATCTGTAAAATTGTTATTATGTGTACCCCACCATATAGTAGGCATAGCTCTCAGCACGATGTCCAATGCCTGGAACTGGTGCTCCTTCGGTACATCCTTTTCAAGTTTATCAAGAAACAAATTTAAATCTTATAAGTAATCATAATATGTTAAATTGTTTACCTCTGTACATATACACTGGAGTGATTTAGTATGTTTGTTACATCGTAGCATTGACACTTCATGCAATCTATTTTTCCAATGCTTGAGCTCCTCATCTTAACCTGAGTTGCAGGAGCTATCCTTTTCCCAAATAATTTTGTTATCCACCGTAGGGTTTATCCAATCCTCATTCTGCATAGTAACATTATAGATTTTCTCAATATCATCCTTCTCATATAATCCCGGACTAGCTCAGAATAGCCAGCACCCTCTGCTGGATCTAATGGAACAGTGACTATCAGTTCCTTCCTCTCAAATGCCATACTACGCTTCTTCAGGTTGATGACCACATTCATATCAAACGCCCAATCAATCCCAAGCAACACGTCGTAGGGATTACTATCATCCACTATTCGATTACCTTAAAAGGAAGTATAGCATGTGCCCCTTCAATGTCTACAGTTACTCCATGTAATTGTCCCATAGGAATAACCTTTTGTTGGTTCGCCATTCCAAGTTGAATTGAAGACCACTATATCATCCACTTTCCCATTATTTCCTAGGTAGTTTTAGGCAAAACATTTGCATCATATCCCAAATGTAGGATCACATGGTCCATTTTAAATTCTTTGATTTGTGCAGTCAATCTCATCTCTAGACTAGTCCTTTTATGAACATTATCAACTTTATGCATTGTGTGTCGTTCAGGTAGTGACCTGCCCTTCCCAACGTAGTTTTCTATTAACACTTGCACTCCCTCCACTACTTCCTAGTCCCTTATGAGATTCATGAAAGCATATAAGAGGGATGTCAACAATGAAGGACATGTTTCCTCTACAGCAATGACCTCTTCAAGCTTCTTCATTCATGTACTCTGAGTCTTTGATGACATTGAAACCCCTGAATCCTGATGACGTGGAAACTCCTTAAACGTGGAAATATATGAGGGAATTGTATTGCGTCTATGTATATTTATATTGAGTGACAAAGAGAGAGGAGATTTTTTGAGAGTGAGGAGGGAAAAACAACGGATCTGTTGTAGGTTGTATCTCTTTAGTTTGCTAGATAATATAAAAGGAAGGACTAGCCGTTTCTCTATGGACATAACACAATTTGGGTGAACCACATATATCTATGTCTCTCTTGTTTTATGTGTTTTCTGTGTTTATATTTCTACAATATATTTTATGTGTTCCATTTCTCTGTAATATATAATTTTCTAACACTGGGTAACTATACCACTTCACGTAACTATATTAATGCTGGACCCATCATTGCATGGTTCTAACCTCATGATTTGGATGTTCTGAGTGGCCTATTGGTTCTTCTTTTTGTGCATCTTTGTGATGAGTATAGGAGAATCCTTTATGATGTGGGCAAACTATCAACAATATTAACGAGAGGGATGTGTCTAGATTTGAAAATCTCATGCGAAGTGGCCTAGTTCCCCACAATTATAACAAATGATCTGCTCGCGATCTCTTCCGGTTCCTGCCCCTCATCCTTTCCCTCAACCTTAGAATCCTCTGCACACTGCAGGTGCACCTTGGTCCTGTTGACGATGTGTCTCAACCTGTATGCTATATGTTAGGGTTTTGTTCATCATTAAATCATAGCTTTGGCAATTGTGCTCATCATTGCCTATAGACTTACAAAAATTGCAAAATAGTTTCTAGGGAGTGTGTACAAACATATGCAACAAATAATAGTTTTTTTTCAAGTGTTTTCCTATTATTTGGTAGATTGTGCACCATGACGCTACACTGTTACATGATTCTGTTGTATTTTATGGCTTCAGGGGAATAAGACCTCCCCCAGTTAGATAGTTATAATATACCGAGATATGACCGTTGTCATGATCATGCACTTTACACTTTAAGCACCATACTTCAACGTGGTCTCATTTTGGACCTCTTTCCATTCTTTGAGATCCTACAACTCCATATGTAGGCTAGCCAACTACGACTAAATCTACTGCACTTCCAGATTCATATCTTAAATAGGTGAAGTCTCCAACTTCATACTAATTTCTAGTGCTTTAGCCTATGATCCAACTTTCTGTTGTGACAATGGTAATCTCAAATGAGGTAACAAGGAAGCAATATACCAATCCTTATGTTGCTTATCCGGGATTTGTAGATTAGCCTTTTGTAGCAAACATTTCAACCGTTAGTCAAAATCTAATGCAGATTCATCTACCGTCTTCTTAATTTCCTTAATCTTAGTCATAAACTGGGCTTGAGACTTAGGCTTCATGAATTCATTATTCAACACACCCTTTGTGTCTGCTAATAATGCAGCTGGATTAGTTGTATTGTACTTAATATACCAACTCAACGCCTTATCTTACAATGTTGTGACTAGTTGTGTTTTCTTCAAATCGTCATCCATTATCTGCTCTGACTTTCACACATCATCTACCACAAACCAAAATTGATCAAGGTCTTCTGTCCCCATATACTTGAATATAGGCATCTTAATAGTGTTCACCATACTGAATAATGGAGGTGTAGGTGGAGGTGTGTGAGGCAGAGGTCAAGGCGAAGGTGGGGTGAATGGATGTGGTATTCCCGCAATATCCTCATCTATCGCCTACAACACCTTGATGCGTCTTCAACCTATTAGTTTTTTCGTCGCTATTAGATGCTCCCAACAATTATTTGTTTTCAACGCTTGTATGTATATCTCTTTTGAATGGTTTCCCACTTCGTGTAGCTGTCATCGAGTCTCGTCTAAACATCAATTTAGTGACATAACCTATTTTCGCACAATAGCATTTTAATCTATGTTTTCAGAGACTTCAGATACTTAATTCTTGGTCCTTTGAAAAACTGGAGTTTAGCTTCATTATAATTGGCAGACGTATCGATCGTGAACTCAGTAATAAATCTGTCGAAATCACTATCGATCCAATAATCGATAGCCTTCACGACCTTGTTATTTGATCCTTCCAGGTGCTTCACTAACTTTGTAGTCCGCACAGTAAGGTTATCCAACTTCTAGGTAGGTTGATCATCCACCAATTTAGCCAACCATTCGTATAATTCACATAGAAAAGAGCATAAGAAAACCTCGTGTTTCTCTGTATAAGAGTCAAGTTGTTTTCAGACCCGACCATGCTTCTCACAACTTTAAAGTTAAATAGCAACCTTTGATTTGTATATACTTCTATGAAGATCTTAGAATATTCCATAGAAGTTAAATGTCAACAATCAATTTAATAATTATTGATAATTACATTAAAATTATAAAAACCCATGTCAAAATAGAGACAACAAATTTTATTTCAAAATAAACATATGTATTAACATAAAACTAAAAATTCTAAAATTTAATAAAAACTATAGTAATAAAACTTTGAAAAAAATATTTTGAATTTAATATATATATATAGTATGGTATTTTAATAAAATTAAATATATATTTTTTAATAAATTGTATATATATAAATAATTGTTCACTTAGCAACTGTGTTATATAAAATGATGTGAATGATAAAAGATACGTGTTTAATCTTGATTGATTGACCCATGTTTTATTTACCGGGCATAGCAATTACACTTATAAATTATTATATTGACATGTATTTAGAGCCTAGTTCAATTGCCAATTACGTTTAAAAAAAGCCACCATATCTTTACATTTGTACGAATTTAAATTATATAACTTACGTATACCATATGTAATAATACAATCATATATATATTAAATAATGCATATTTTTTTTGGAGCTAAAAATGTATGCGTGATTCATATATTTTCTAAAATAATGTAAATTTTCTTTAAGCGAGCATGTCAATTAAAAGTGATGGATTACCGGCTTCTTAGTCGAGCGTGTCAATTAAAAGTGATAGATTACCGGCTTCTTAGTCGCTTTTAGAAGTGAGGAAAAGAGTTGTTTTTACTGCCATTTTTTTGGAGTTTAGTCTAGGAAAAGGGTATTGTTTAGTGTGGTTTTTTTGAGTTCATTAAATTTATTGGAAAAAATTGTGGTCAAATTTTTATTTTTGTTAACAAAATTTGTAATGAAATTTTGATTTTTGTTGTTCAAATTAGTTTTTTGACCAAATATCTGGATTTATCACCTTAAAAATCTTCTAAGTCTGCAAATTTACGTATCAAACTTGTTATCTCAGTAAATTCTTATCGAATTTAAAGAAATTAGAAAAAAAAATCCAAAAAAAAATCACAATAAAACAAGTCTTAGAATGACATTGTGGAATTTGTTTGGAAACCAGGTGAGCATTGAAATTGATGAGCTATATCCTGTTCGGATTATGGCCTTACATGATAAAGTCTACGGACCAGTCACAAAGTAAATGTATTTAAAACTACTTCCTGGCCCATGTGAGTTGTTGACAATCCCCACTATAAACGCAAAGCCTCACGCCAATTAAACTACGTTATATCTCCGCCTTAGAGCATTACAGTTCATTACTGTGTTTTAGATTTTTTGTTTCAGAGTAATGGAGTTTCTATTAAATGGCGGAGGACATTCCATCCCTGATGCTATCCCAACAAACGACAAGCCGCCTGCATCTACGTCTGCATCGCTTTTTGGATTTCACTGCGGGCAGAATTCTCAGGTGCCTGATGGCTTTCTGCAGGCGCTCCATAAGACGAAGAATCTCCCAGACAGTGAACGTAGAAGCCCTGAAGATACGGAAGCCTTCATGATATCAGGAAACAGTGGCCAGTCAGATCAACGTCCAACTGTCCCCGCATTCACGATTACCGACTTCACCTACCGAGAAGCAACGCCGGTGGCGATCACGGAGCTACGGCGTCCCTCGTCTACTCTGACTGTGAATGGCACTAGAACCGCCCAGGTGGGCAAGAAACGATCCAGAGCCTCCAGGAGAACGCGGACAACACTATTCAACACCGACACTGCGAATTTCAGAGCCATGGTGTCTACTCTGACTGTGAATGGCACTAGAACCGCCCAGGTGGGCAAGAAACGATCCAGAGCCTCCAGGAGAACGCGGACAACGCTATTCAACACCGACACTGCGAATTTCAGAGCCATGGTGCAGCGCTTCACGGGTATTCCTGAAACCCCCTTTCCATTTGCATCCATGAAGCCTACTTTCTCTGTACATGTAGGCCAGCAGGAGTGGCCCGTATTTGACCCTCATATGAACTCGGTTTCCAACCTTAATTCTGTCCCTCAAAATTACGGTCTTCAACAATATAACAGTACTGCGTTACCTCCTTTCCGGTTTCTCCATCATAATATAAACATCAGCAGCCCATTAAATTTGTTTCCCGAGGCTCCTCGAGGGCAATATTATTCGATCCCAACTCCACCAAACGACGTAGGACTGATCAATTCGGCATCCGAGTTTCCTACCCCGTCTATAACGTTTTCATCGGGCATAAGGTCTGCCTTTCTCATTTAATTTCTGCCTCCGTGCTTTATTTCTGTGTGTAGAACGTTTCCATCGGGCATAAGGTCTGCCTTTCTCATTTAATTTCTGCCTCCGTGCTTTATTTCTGTGCGTTCAATCTTTCTTCTAATACTGGTTACTTTTCAATGGATGTACATGAATGTGCAAATATGACTAGATTGCTATTTGTTGCTTAGTTCCGGAGATACACCCACAACCCAATTCGATTCCCCATTAACGAGGATTTGGTTTCCGTTTAATGTGATCTCGTGCGGAATCGTGTCTTGCTGCATCTCGGAGATGCCATCTCCTATGAGGTGAATACAATTATGAATTCGTTTTCAGAAACCGCGTTCTGGTTTCCCAGTTATAATAACCCCACTGGAGATTATTCATTCAAGCAGGTGATATCAATCTGTATTAATCTTTTCATAGCTTTCTTATGTGAACATCTCAGGTATTGCAATTCCTCTTTCTCAATTTGACATCTTACAGGGTTTCAGCACAGATGGTATGATTGACTATACAATATCACAAGGAACTTAGAGCGAAGTCTATACCTTAAGAAATATCAACATGAATGTAGAGAAAGTTGTAATCTTATTTTAACCCAAAAGAATTAGTGTTTTCAAAACAATCAATATTAAATATTTGAGTTGGTTGCATTATCTGCCGGGTGTATTGGTATGGTGTCATTTCCATATTTGTACCTTGTCAATAAATACGCTGAGCTTGAAAACCTTTCTCAAGGAATTTCAGTTACCTATTTTTCTAAATATTTCAAATACTAAAATATGGATGGAGTACAATGATGTGTGGTTTAATGGGATGAAGCTTAAGAGACTGTGGTTCAAATCTCATTGAGTACGATGACTTGCTGTGGCGGCGGCTTAAGAAGTAGATTCCCCACCCCTGTCTTGGCGGTATGTGAAATTCACTCTTGCTAAAATCATAGGATCTTAGTATATCCATGTCGCAAGTAGTTGGTCGTACTCTTGGTGTTATAGAGGCAGTTAAGAGGTTTGATCGTGGGTCTCCCATAGATTAGGCCTGACAGTTACCGATTCACCATTTGTCAAAAAAAATATAGATGGAGATGGAGGAATCGTGGGTCTCCCATAGATTAGGCCTCACAGTTACGGATTCACCATTTGTCAAAAAAAATATAGATGGAGATGGAGGAATCTTATCTCGGGCAATTTCTTTAATGACAACGAATTTAGACTAGAAAGAAGTTTCCTCTGCCCAATGATTTTATGATGGCAAGTCTCGTTACACGAAATTCAATATTTGCATGGCTTAAGATG
The DNA here is from genome assembly GCA_000404065.3 of Pinus taeda. Lineage (NCBI taxonomy): Eukaryota > Viridiplantae > Streptophyta > Pinopsida > Pinales > Pinaceae > Pinus > Pinus taeda. The sequence continues at coordinate 176,671 of APFE030183144.1, read as the reverse complement.
AACTTAGAGGGTTCCAAAGCCTAACATGAATGGTTTTATATATCATTAGAAGGATTACACTTGTCATGAGCTGAATGAAATTCAAATGAGCAGTAGAAATAGCAAATAGCGTGTTCAAGTCTTTTCTAAAGCTTCCTTAATACATATTAAACATGTTCATTTGGTTTAATTTGAATAATAGGCAAAATGTTATTATATTCCCTATAAAAATATATTACTTTATTTCTTATAAAAAAATATTACGTTAGAGATATTATGACGGTGCTTGATAAAGTTGGTGTTCGTGGTCAACACAGTAGAAATTTGGTCTTCTTAAGTACATGTACACATATAAATACATGTGTACTATTCGAGGCTTGCAAGTGTTTCTAATCTTATAGCCTAGCTACTTTCTCAACATTTAAGAATTCAAAGAATTACAAGAAAAAAAAATATTGCGGAAAAGATTTTAAGTCATTCTCAAGACATTGTAATGATCTCATGATATGAATTTGTAATACATCAATTTGGCCATTATAGCTCTAGATCTCAATCAAAAGTCACCAATTAGTTATGATAACACCTCATCAAAGATAAGTTTTGACAACTAATGTCAATGTGGCCTTGCACTATGTGATTATCTAGGGACTCATAGTCTATTGTGAACTCTCATGCACATTTGCTAACTCAAATGTTTTAGGAATGTTTGTGCATTTTTTAGAGAAAGGATGTTCGTGGCCTGAAGTAGGAGTGTGCACATGTACACAATTCTAAAAAGAACCATGAACACATTCTAAAACATGTGTGTATTCATGTTAAAATGTTTAGGACCCTTACACCCACACCAAATGTTCAAAAGTGCTAATGGTACCTATATATGTAATTATAGGAAAATGATGGCCTTGAGAGGCGATTTTTTGTGGTTCTTAGAACCTTGTAATATGGTGTAAGGGCTAGGTTTCGTCCAAATATGTCTAGGCCCCAAACAACCATCTACGAAGTATGAAAGAGCCCCTAATGGCATCCATATTGCAACTCAAAAGAATGGATAACCTTGAGAGCTGTTTTGTGGTTATTGAAGATGCTCTTCATAACCATTTATCCAAAAATATTACTACAAGGTCAAATTATTGTGTTTCCTTTGATCACCATGTCAAGGGCCTTGAGATCCATAAGTAGTGCTCAAATAGTCCAATGATGCTCGTGTCCCTAATTAGAAGACAAGGATGCCCTTAGGATGTCAAGTGTCATGCTTTGAAGTTTTAGTCTAAGACATTGATACTTATAAGCAAATTGTATGACCTAAGGCTCATGTTTCCTTCTCTTATCATGTCCAATAACCTAATATGACTACTTAATGCTAAGATCATCTAATGTCATTGCTATCCCCAGTTGGAGGAGAAGGATATGCATTGGGGCAAAAGGAATTTTATCGTAGAAACATACCTTTGTTATTAGGAATACATGTACATAATTAAGAATGTGTGTGCATTATTAAGAACAAACACATGTTATTAAGAAAGTGCACGTGCTCTAGAGGACATTTTCCTTCTTTTCATTCAAATATTTTTTTATCTGGAGTGACAACTTTTACATGAACATTTCTTAATTGGTTTCCTTAGATTTAAGTTCAAAATGACAAACCTAGTGGTTGTGCTTGTTATGCACTCAATAAATACATAAATACATGATATAATTGAAATTCTTAAATTTTTCCATAAATACACGATATAAGTGAAATTCTTAAATTTTTCCCTAAATAAAATCATTCACTCATAGTAGTTAACATAATAATTTAGAGAAAACCTTTATGGTAGGGAAACGCTCAATTTTTTCCCTTAAGGAAGCCACTCCATAAACAACATTTTCTTTCCATAACTAGATTATACTCACTATATATGCTCAAGATTTCTTATGCTTTTTTTATAACTTTATCTAACCTCTTAAGATCATTCTAAAGAAAAAAATTCTAGTAGGTAGAACCTTCAAGTACGTCTTACTACATTTATTGATTTCTCACTATTACATGGGTGTTATTTACTAGAAATAGATTCCACACATAAAAATAAGAAATCATTCAACTATTATTATTTTGCACAAGTACCTTCCTAGGTACTCCATATTACATGCATGTGTATACTACATTCCATTCACATTTTCATGTTGCGTCCTTGAAACGAGGTAAGAAACCACATAGTATGATTTATTAAGCAATTCATCTTGTTGTTCCTAACCAAGAGCATCCATCCATCTAAGTGGAATGTGAACATATCATTCAATAGGTTCATTTCCACCTTGATTTAGAATTTGATCATTCCTTGCTATGTAAATTTAATATCTCAATGCATTGTTTTCATACTTCAACATGACCGCAAAATTTTTACCCTTTTGGCATCATTTTGGTCCATAATAAGTTTGTTTATGCTCATTCCCTTTCCTTGATGTCCTTTTTATTTCGAACTAGTGTAGGTGGTGATATACATTGACTTTATCATTGCGTTTTTCCCCCTTGGACTCTTCAACACGGTTCTCTTGTGAGTCATGTGGCACCTTCATTTTTTCTTTCCTTGAGAGACTTTTCTTGATGTTCTTATGTGGTTTTTCTTTCATGTGCCCTCTTGAGATCATCATTTTATAACTCTCTCTAACATCTTGGGATCATTGTAGAGGACACAATTTCTAGTAGGTGGAATCATCAAATAAGCCTTATTATATTTATTGATTTCTCAATATTACATGGGTCTTATTTACTATAAATAGTGTCAATACATAATAATCTACAATCATTCAACTACTATTATTATTTTAGAGTACCTTCCTAGGTACCCCATATTACCTGTATGTGTATACTACATTCCAACACCATTTGCATGTTTCATTGTTGAAACATGGGAAGAATCCTCATAATATGATTGACTAAGAAATTTTCATTATTGGCACTAAACATGAGCATCCATCCGTCCAATTGAAATGTGAACATAGGGTCCAATTAGTTCCTTTCCACCTTGATATAGAATTTGATTATTCCTTTCTATGTTAATTTGATGACTCCATGCTTTTCTTTCATACCTCCACGTGCCCCTAAAATGCTTTCATTTTTGGAATAATTTTTGTGCATAATGAGTTTGCTAATGTGAATTTCCATTCCTTGATGACCATTTTCTTTAAAATTGGTGTAGATGGTGATATACATTGACTGTAGCATTAGAGTTTTCTAGTTTGGAATCTCTCGCATGGCTCTCCTTTGAGTCATGTGGCTCCTTGATTTTTTCATCTAAGGACTTTTTCTCATGTTCTTGTATAGCTTATTTTTCATGTGGAACAAAGTTAACAACCAAATAGGAACATGAGCGAGTTCTCACTTTCTTTGAGGTAGAAAAAAAACATCTCATTTTCGAAAGTGTTGATTCAAAAAACAACATTTTTTCGGAGGATATTTCTGATACATTAAATCTTCTGATGTATTAAGTATGACTTTTTTTAAAAATATCAGTGATTTTCATGCCAACCTTGAAAAGTGTTGATTCAACCTCAACCTTTTTCTTCTTTGGTGTTATTTTTGACACTTTAAATTTTATGATATTACTAAGTATGCATAATTATTTTAAAATGTTGCTTATTTTCATGTGCATTTTGAGAAGCATCAATCTTTGTTTTTTTTTAGGCATATTTTTTATGCTTCAATTTTTTTATGTCTTAAGTATGCATTTTTTTAAATGTTTATTATTTAACCATTTTTTATGTTTTCTTCTTCTTCTTCTTCTTCATTTTTCTTCCTAGCATGCTTGTTTTTAAATGATTTTCCAAGTTTGAGTTTTTTTTAATTAATTTTTTTTATGTAATGAAATCATTTATTCTTTTGCAAAGTTTTCAAAAATAATAAAATTAAAATTTTGAAGTTAGGATTTGGTTTATATATTTATGTATTGTTAATTAATACTTCAATCCACATAAAATAATTGTCATTAAAAAGATAATAATTTGAAATACTTGACCAAAAATATACACTTTGGAACCCTTTCACTAAAAATGACATGTCAAGTAAAGTATTTTTATGGAAAAAAATACACAAAAAAGATTGAAAAAATAACAATTTTTATGAATTTTATATATAGAGACCATAATATTTTTTTTTCAAAAATAATGATTCACATATAATTTTAAATAAAAATAACAAAATAAAAAGACATTATTAAGAAAATAACTAAAAAACAAATTTAAAGAATAAGTCAAAGTAAGAAATTACAACTTATTTGTTTAAAATTTTTATTAAAGAAATAAAAGTAAAAATAAATAAAAAACCATTTGAAGCAAATACTTAAAGAAATAAAAAAGAAACAAAAAGATTATCAGAAACTTCGAAAAAAATTATAACATTGTTGATTTATAAGATCAAAATTTATGGGGTGGCAGGTGGGCAAGGGATTCTCTTTAATCCTAGTGGAATAATACTGGATAAGTATGCCTAGGGAATTGGTATCAAGTCCAATAATCAAGCAAAATTTTATAGCTAATATATGTGATTCATTCTAGACCAGAAGAGGAAAATTAAAAACATTGCAATTATGGGTGACTCCTACCTCATTATGAGACATTTAATAAATTCTTCCTTTTCCCAAGACAATCACCTAAGTCAGAATCTCCTTCATGTGTAAAGCATACTTCTTTCCTTTGAAATCTAGCAAACCTGATACATACTCTGAAACATCAATCGAGAGGCAAACTTGATGGAAAATAAAGAATGCCGATTAACTAAAGAATCTTTGGAAATTAATGGAGTCCTTAGTCTCCACCCTATTCCATAATCCTTCCCCATTACGGGTCCCTTCATGTGTCCCCTCCCCCATATACGCATTTAACCTTGGCACATATCGAATATCTCCTCTGATCCTGTCGTTGGTAGTCACTCCCCATATGTCCATAGCATGATCTCAACATGTCCTTCCTCTCTCGTCGGAATGATGACACACCTTCCCACTCTCCTGTTGAGTGACCTTCATTATCGCCTGCATGTGATGCATCTCGGGTCGATAGTGCAACTAAGTGTGGGAGTCTCCATGACGGCTTCATGGTTCAAGTTTTATTGCATGAATTCAAAGTTGGTAACCATGTGAGCCCTCTCTCCCTTCGTGCTAGATTTATTGGTAATGGCCCATACTAGACAACCCAAATTTTCAAGCTCCTGGCTACAAATAATGGACCCTTTCTCTCCTCTCGGTAAAATAATTATGTCGTATTGGGATCATGGTGGCTCCCAATTCTATGTATAGAGAAAATGTTTTAAATTGCATTTTGATATTTCTGAAACCTCCCATTCTCCTTGTGATTTACAATTCAAGTTGGATTGAGTTTCCTCCACATCATGAGAAGAATATAGAAGCCTTTATGGGGTGTGGGACTGCAGTTTTCCTTCGGGACCAGGTATGCATCCTCCCTTTTGGTCAATGCTCCATCCTGGTATGGCGTGCTCCATGGGATTTAATTTTGGAAGGGCCCCACTAGTGCTCCACTTTCCGATTATGCTTTGCAATTCAATGACACTCTAAGGGGATGCCTTCAAGATCCTAGGGTAGCAGATGTCCATGCTCAGGTTGGGCGGTAGAAAAGGAGGGGTAGTGCCAATCAATCGGTCGTCAATAGAGTTTTTTTTCCCCTCGACTCTGGTTGCTTGTGTACAGTGTAACATGAGCTTAGAGAGATTAAAGTTGAGCTCGCACACATTGAGGACTTGTTGTACGGATAAAGGGTGGTGGCATATGAAAATTGTGAGACTAGAGATGCCAAAAGTAAGCAAGTTTCCAAGCTTGAGGATAATGTTGAAGCGATCCACACCATGATTGAAGACCTCCAATTTTAGGTGACAAAGTCAGCCTGCCTTCCGGAAGAATGGAGCAACCCTTCGAAAGTCCAAAATTTGGGCATTGATTTAAATCACCATGTTGATCCTAATACTTAGCTTTCAATTGCAATGACTAGTTTTTTTTGTGTAGTCTCCCTCTATCAATTTTGTCATATATATTCTAGTAAGCTAAATAAAAGTATTTATCCGATGTGTCTTTTTATAGTGATCATAAACAACTAGATTTGGTTCATCATTTTATAAATGAAAAAACTAAAACCCATGAATGAATTCAAATTGTAGCTCGCCCATGTAGTTTACACAACAAAAAGAATAATTAATATAAGGAATACTCATCATTGTCCGAAAAAAATCAAAATTTATTAAAAATGTTAAAATGTTAAAATTAATAAATAAATAAATAAAAAATAAATATTTAAATATATATATATATATTATACCTCTTTCTCCATGCATTTTTTGTAATGAAGCATATCTCATTCCTAACTAATTAACTAATTGACATGGTCTTCAATATTTTTGTAATGAGTCACCTTGGGGTGAACTATGAACTATTCTCATTTTCTATCTTTTATATTTTTAATAAAAGAAAAAGGGCGTGTGTTCATATTTTGAGTATATTTTAGAGATAAAAGTATTTTTAGGATAACATTAATTATATATATATATAATTTTAAGATTGTTTATTGATTTTAATTTAAATTTAAACATAACTTTATATTATATAGATAAAATTATTACATCTATTTATAGAAGTAGCTTACTAAAAATACAGATTTCTTTTTTAGTGAAGAAAAATAATAAATTTCATTATATTGTAATAGAACCATCATATTTACCGCTATAACTACTAGCATAGTAGTAATAAATATCAGGCTCTAATAGAAAATCTAAATTGCATTCAACCTCAAATAAAAGGAGTTAAAACTATATCTTTGAGTGGTTGGTTTGTTGACTGGTTGATCTCATTGTTTTCCTCTTACACTATGGTTAAAGGACGGTTCTTCATGAATGCATATTTAATTGCATCAAAGCCATCAGGGATTTTTTTATATCTAGGGGTCTCATCATCATTCATTTGAGTAACCACAATTTTATGCTTAACATAAACTAACAGATAAATATTTTATTTTGTAATATCCCTCTCTTTAATAATAAATAATAAAAATAATAAATATTAAATATTAAATAATACAAAATAAATAATAATAATATAAATAATAAATAATAAATCACTTCATAACAAATAATAAAAATAAATCATAAATGTTAAATAATAAATGATATTTAAAAAATATACAAGAAAATAAATAAAAATAATAAAAATAAAAATACTAAAACTCTAAATAGGAATAAATATAAATAAAACAAAGAAAACAATAAAAAAAATCAGTAAAGCTATCAAAAAGAAGAAAATAAAACAAGAAAGCTAAAAATCAAAAGAAAAGTAAAGAAATAAAACAAAAAAGCTAAAAAAAATCGAAGTGGCATGTAGACGCATGGAGTGTGTGCTTGTGGTTCCCATCCAATGTTTGTTCTATTGAATAGATGGTGAGGAAGATGAGAGGCATTTCTACATTCCATCATTCCGAGATTCTATCTTTCATTCTCTTGGGAGAATGGTGTTCTAAGACTTAGGAGTCATTGGCAGTAGTACATTGATTGAGGGCTTGGGGGTGGCCAATTGTAGCAAATTCTTGCGCAATTGAGCCTACAGTTGGGTGGAGAGTCATCCCCAAAACCTTGTTGTCATCTGGCAAACGTTGATCACAGGTAACATAGATATGTACTTATTTGTTGATTTTGATTTTAATTTTGTAAATTAATTTTTATATTTACTTTGGATTGATACATATGGTATCAGAGTAGGTTTAACCCTTACGGCCTATGGGCATCCGAAAAGTTTATTTTGTTGGAATTTTTTTAACTTGACTTGTTTTAAAGTTACAGGTGGATTACTTCCAAGAGGCTACATAATTTTTTACAAACCCTCACTATGCCGTAAATTTTCTTTATTCAATGCATACATACTGCATAGTTATATTTTGATATGGAGTACTATAACATGCTGATCGCACCTTTTAAAATATCGTGATTTTCCTCATTTGCTGTGGAGATTTTGATTGATAGCAATTTTAGGGTTGTTTTCTATATTGATGGTTAAGATTGAAGGAATCCTAAATACCACCCTTAGTCATCAAGTCAATTCGTAGATATAGGTTGTCTTTCCATTCTAAATATTAAGATCTGATTATCTAGAAATTCATCAAGAGGAAAAACGCTGCATTGTAGTTCTTCCTCCTTTGTTACAGTAAGATGATCCATGGAAATGTGATTGTCCTGTTCTTGCATTTTCATCCCTTGGGAAGTGTGGTCTCTGTCCATGTAAAAAGCCTGTAATTATATACATCAAAATGTAGTAAAAAAATGCTAAATATTAAAATTAAAAAAAAAAAATTAGTGCAGAGATTGTACTCGGAATCTTGGAGGTCCCACCGAGACCTAAACTCGAGTTACTAGATGCCGAGTTCTGGAATTGCAGTATCTATGAGAATTAACAGGTAGCAGCTCCCACGATACACAGAGTGCTCCCTCTACAACGTACAGGGTATCATTAATTAAAGTAAAGCTCAAAATGATGTGGGACTATGAACTTTGCTCACAGCAACCCATAGTTATAACGCAAAGATTCCTCTTGTAGTTCTTCACTCCTTACTTTGCAGGTTAAGGTGGTTTGGACAAATTAGATTTGTTTTGTTGGCTTGACTGGTTTTTCTCCCTTGTCAATATACTGATTGAATGAGAGAAACCCATGATGGTTGACAATAAAATGTAGGAGAGTATTTACAGGAAAAAAAAACCCTTAACTGAAGCGAAAGTCAAATTCTATGGATAAACTGCGACGACATGGAATTCCACTTATGCTCGTTTAGCTTCCAGACATGGTAATCTCCAGGCTTGCAAATAAGGCAGAAATCTTGGAAACAGGTTTTCATGTTTAGTAGCTATTTTTTAATATGGTAAAAAGTGCCCCACCAACTGGGAATTCATGACGCTCCTTAAAACATTCTCGGGTAAAACAGAAAGAAATATATACCTTTCAAATAGCATAACTGTTTTGCATGTTAAAAATAGTCTGCACGAAATCCATCAAGGTTTGAATTGTCATTCAAAATTTGTAGAGTATCTTTACATAGAAGCTATCGAAAAAAACAAATTGGCTGAGTACGAATTTCATTTACAGCCAAAACAGTGTGTGTGAGCATCACAATATGATCAAAAATACTTCTGTTTCTTTTTCGTTGCCTTACTCTTGCCTTCGACACCTTATGCTTCTCTTCCTCCGAATTTTACGTTTTTCAAAAGTAGATTTTAAAAGATTTTAGAAGTAAAAGCGCAAAAAAAGAATTCTTATCCAGACTAACCACCTTGGTCATCGGACACACAGCCGTCACGAAAGAGATATGTTTGGAAGTCGAAACCATAATTGCATGAAAGAATCGAACTTGTTCAATTATATTGGTCATTATATTAGGAAGAAATCCATCATGAAATTTTCAGTCATCTTTCGGGATTTTGAGGCAAAAGTGTTCTGTTTCATGGAAACTTTAAATATCTTAATGTCTTTAGAATATGTTGCAATGTCATAGAGAGGTTATATATATATATATATATATATATATTATATATTTTGAATAGATGGGAGTTATTAAAAGTTTTAATTGAATGTTTAGAATTTTCTTCTGTAAATTAATAGTCATACCTTTTTGAAAGAATGGTCTCTAACGTTCAAATAAATTGAAAATAGACCCTGAAGTACAGAAACATATATATTGATGTGAAAACAAATATATATATCACAGCGGCCTCATCCTTTTTGTTAGAATAACCATACAAAATTCACTGCATAGCGATAATTTTTAGAATAACAATACAAAATTCACTGCAGAGAGAAAGAATTTGAGGGGAAATAATCTTGTAATTGTAAGCACTGCTTTTAAATTAGTATCGGCATGCGTATGACTGTGACTTTTCAAGGAGAGTGATTATTCAAGAAAAATTGTTTACGTGATTTGTGGTTTACTTTTTGTAGCGGATCGATGATACAATCATAATCTTCGATAAAGTAGTCCACCAATTAGTGCTATCTAAAATAAAGAATGTAATATAATGGTGTAGAGGATATTTCCCAGTGTTCATATCTAGTGGCACTACACCCACAATGAAATACCTAAAGAACATGAAACAAAAAATGGTTTCGCAGTAAAAAGGACATATAATACCGATACCGATACCGTTTGGATATTATTGAATTTATCTAATACGACAGGGTAATATGAGTGCTGCTTATAATACATTTAATTTAAAAGAGGTAATCACATTGTACTATTGATTATTTTTATTGAATTACATATTAAAATTCATTATAATGCATTTAGAGTAAGCGTTAATTAAAGTCCTCATCTATAAGACGAGAATCTTTGTGAAAATTAGAGATAGTTGAGTTAATGTAAATTTTTAATGCGTAACTATTTCAAACTTTCCGTTAAATTATGTTTAAATTATTTCACTATTTTTCAAATTTATTACTGAATTATTTCAAACTTTCTATTTGAAATTGTATTGGAATTATTTAACTATTATCGATATTTAAGTTGTTATTATCACTCATAAATGCCTTGTTCTGGAGAACTGGGTATTTGGTACTTGCAATCGAAATCACAAGGCCAAAAGCTTTTTTTTTTCCATAGGATGACAGTATATGAAGGGATAAAGCTTACTGTTGTATTCATATGCGGTTTATTTAATGCAGGGTTTGGATTTGAGAGTGTTGTAATGGTATAATTTTGGACATTTATTTTTCGAGATCTCAAAATTTGTAGTGGTAAATTGATGGCAATTGTGTATGGTAGGTCTCAAAGGACAGGGATTCAATTCGATTTTGAATCCTCACTCTTAAAGAAGTTTTTGTTTAGAAGTGAAAGGGTAATTGATGAATATAAAACCGAGTAGCCATTAAAGCTTTTTTAGGGTTTGATATGTTGTTTCCTTCGCAGGTGCACTTACGGGCAGGTCATATAATTAATAAAATGAATTTATTTTGTGTTGGGGAGGGATAACCTTCCCAGTCATCCGATCCGGTTCTGGGTCAGGTGGCAATGTCTCTTCTTTATGGTGTGGAATATTTCTTTGGAATATTTAAACAATTTCTTTTGTTAAAATGAGTCCATTTAATTCTTCTAACATAAGTTGTGATTGCTTAAACAGATACTCATAATATTTCACTCTACAACACATAATTTCAATTTATCCTAGCACATAAGGTCATGAATCTGTAGATTTAATATTGGTGTGACATATCATTTGAAAAGTCATGGTGAATTTTCTTTCAGAATTCAAGCACCTTCCTAAAATAATATTGCCACTAATATTCTTAAGCTTTAATCATTGGAATTTTGATTTTATGTTGAGACAATTCTCTAAGTTTTAATCCTACAAAATTAGTGATTATTGATAATTTGCATGATCAATCACACAGTTTCAAAGTTGGCAATGGTTTGATTACATGTCGAGGAGTAGGCGAAAAATATATAAAATAGTAGATTGAAATGAATCAAGAATATTCAAAACTTTGTGAATAAATTTGGCATGGTTAATACATAAAAATTCATTGCATAATTATCACAACATTTTTTGGCTCTTATTTTATGCTTCTTCAGTGATGAATCTTGATATTGAGTGACTGATTATAGTGTTTGGCTGTCGTTGCTTGCATATGCGGGTGACCTGATTACACTGTTAGAAATCTGATATTTTTAGAGGTTATAGGTCTGATCTTGACATTACCGTGATATTACCTTTGCACTTGGCACTAAGCTTGAATCTAGATCATTAGTACTCCTTATCTTGCATTAGTAATCATTTGAAAAGTGAATTAGTGGATTGATTGGATCATCTAGTGACTCACATCACATTGCAGTTTTTCTTTAGTTAGCTATCCAATTTGGTATCTAAGGAATGATATATTCTTGGCAATAAGCTACAACAATCAGATTCTTGAGAGTAGAATAACGTCGGTATAACTTAAAGTTGGGTGCATTCATTAGTTCCCCATTGGTTTTCTCATGCGTCATTATAGACAACAGATTCTTGGGTTCTATGTTCGCATTAGAATCTCATTGCATGGTAAAACCAATACCTCATTTTCTTGAGTTGATGATGCTTGCATTCTCTTATCATTTTCTAAACATAAAAAGTGTTATAATAAACTACAATGGTTCTCTCCATTACAAACATATAACAAGAGAAATTCTAAATGACTCACCTAATTAAAATTATATAGTTTTTTTGATTCATTGGAAAAATATATAATCTTGTAATCTTAGATGGTGATAATATACCCATAATTGATGATGTATAATTCTCTGAAAGATTGCACTATTGATATAGTATACTGGCATGTTTTTGTAACAAATGTTTAATGCTAGTGTAACTACTCACCACTAGTTCATTTTACAGCACAGTTTTTGAAGTATTTGAAGTTGAAATTTGTCACCAATTGAGGTGCTATAAAATAAGTGAAATATGTTCCAATTTACAATGGATAAACTTTGATATCTTAATACCTTTAGATGATCATTTTTCACTAGCATATGTTCATTATTTTATTGTTCAATCTGATCTAGAAGCACAGAGATAACATTCTTTAAATGTTGGTCATAGTATTCGCTAATTAGGTTGAATTGTTGTTCTCATTGTCCTTTAGCAATCATAGTTACTTGGCATTTCTCTGGTCTATTATTGCAAGAGTACAACTCTCTCAATATGAACTTCTAGTAAATTTAATTTTGCACTGCCATTGCCATTTAGATTACATGTATATGCTCATTTACTACTATATCCTCAATGGCAAATCGTACAAACTTGGGTTTCAGTTTAGATGTTGAGTATAATGTTACATGAGGTTTCGTGATTCAAGTTTAATTGCATATAGTTGATAAATATGTCTAAAGAGAAATGGAAAGGAGAAACTTGCTAATGATAGTTCATGTGATTATGGCCAACTTGGATAAGATGTTTAAGGTGGTAGAGAAGAAGTATCATAGTAGGGGTAAGAAATCAATCAGAAGAAACAACCTATTTTAGAACATAATGGAAGAGTTTGGTATAATCATGACTTTGGTACTCTAAAGGTATCACTATGAGGTCTATCTAAGGATGATGCACATAAAGAAGAAAAAATTGGCGATCAACTAATGAACTTGAAAAATCAGGGTAATAATGAATGTTATTTTAAGGAACCTGTAAGGTATGATAAATAGAATGATTGGAGAAGATAAGACCCAAGTTGGAAATAGTAACAACATTTCCAAGATATATCAGTGTTATAGGAGAGGAGGAAAAACTAGAATGATTGGTGGTGAGGAATTCAAATCAATTTAATAAAATAGAATGAAGTGAAGGAACTTCCATTTTTGAAGCCAATAGACTTGGAAAAATAGGAAATCAAGACAGGGAGAAAAAGAAAAATATATCTATGAATATTGGGTAGGAGGAAATGAAGGGATGTTCTATCAAGATGAAAGTTCTTTTAAAGTAGAGCTAGAAACATGATTGGTAATGGTCATAATGATGATCTACATATTTTTTAAAAAAATGTGAAGGTGTGAAGTTGCATGATGACCAAATGATAATAAACGAGGAAGATATAGGAAGGAATGTTGCTAGAAATATTATACGGATACCTTGAGAAGGATTGGTACATAGTGACAAAAGAAGTGAAAGTCAATTAATAGAGATTGAACTTGACTCATTATTTCATGAGTAGGACTTCCCATAACGTTAAAAGAGGTTGTTTCCACATAACACCTCACATTTAAGTTTCTCATGGACAATGATGGTAGTAGTATTTCCAATTGTTTCAAAATCCAAAAACATGGTACTATGTAATAAGAAGGAGTCTTTGGACAACTTGAGGAAACTAAATTTATGATAAAGAAATCAAGTGGTATTGAGATACGAACTTTACGAACTTGACACGATAAGAAAATATTTCTATGGATGAAGTGCTAATTGTTAAATAAGTCAACATGAACCAACAAATCCTCGTGCAAGTAAATTAAGCATGAGATAAAATTAAATCATGACGAAAACAGTTTATATAGCCAAAGGGTAAATGGACGTACAATCAAGGGATTTTAATTTTGAGATAGATGATGGTGGTATCACTAGTAATATCTTAAACAAGGAATTTCACCAAAATTTCCTTGGGGAAGGAAGAATATATGACGAGAGATTAAGACTCAAGATGATGAGGCTCATGTGAAATTTAATGATATACTTAGATGATTATACTGTTGGTGTAAATGATCAACTACCTAGTAGAAAGAAGTCGAAATGATTATTCAAAAATAATTGACAACTTGATGAAAACATATTGACGATGTTTCATGGTAGGAAGATAATGATTTACATATGGTTCTTATCATGATAATGTATCCATATGATAATAGCGATATGCATAGGTATTATGACGTTATGTCAAGGTATATTGACACATTCAATTACTAAGTGATGATAGGTATTTAATGTTCAATACTCGTGATGGATAGGATATGCATAACGTGGCATAGGGATTATGATGTCATAATATGAGGATTATTGACATGTGGTTCATTTATGAGAAGTCATGATATGTCTTAAATATAATTACGTTGATAGTATAGCTGAAGCATGCGATAGTTTCGTACAAATCTATGACATGCATGAGCATGCAGTTCCTTATTATTCATAATGTTGTGATGAACATTCTCATGATGACATGCAAGAGTTGGCATGTGGATTATTCCCTATGATACTATGAGGGTATGGTTAATGCATTAGATGCATGTGGAGATGTGATGATTCACAAGACTCCACAAGTGGGTCGAAAGGGCCGGTTTATTTGATGATCTCATGCGAGTCCATACGAACGAGGGAGAATATGTAACACCATATGGGATGGGGACAAAAATCAATCAACACTACATATGCCAGTGGTTCCTTTGTCTCGTGTATAGCTCTTGATGAATAGCTCTTGAAGAGCTATGGGACCATCTTGAGGAGGCCAAGTGCCTGATGTTCCAGGCTAGGTGCCTGTTATTGGATTGGGATGCCGAAGTCTAGAAGGGATGTAAAGGACTTCGATGCCTAGGGCTATGCGCCTTAGTAGTTGTGGAGGGAGTGGGCCAGCCTTGCGAGATGCCCAGGGTCATTGAGTACCAGACCGGATGCCTGCCTTGGGGCAGATGAGGACTGAGTCAGGCGCGAGCCTTGGGGCTAGCCTTGGACTAGGATACAGACCGGGTCAGGCTTAGCCTGATGCCGAAAGTGGGAAAAAGAACATAGATTCCTTAAGATTTCCTGGGGTGTTGGGGACTTTCGATGCCTGCTAGTTATACTAGTTCAGCGGAGGGTGTTGGCAACATGAAGTGAATAATAAATAATAAATAATAATAAATAATAAATAATACATAATTCAACATAACTTCGAGATGAATTTCCTTAAAGTGGGAGAGTATGTAATATCCCTCCCCTTAATAATAAATAATAAATAATACAAAATAAATAATGATAATATAAATAATAAAATAATAAATCACCTCATATAAATAATAAAAAAATGATAAATGTTAAATAATAAATGATATTTAAAAAATATACAAGAAAATAATTAAAAATAATAAAATAAAAATACTAAAACTCTAAATAAGAATTAATAGAAATAAAACAAAGAAAACAATAAAAAAAATCAGTGAAGCTATCAAAAAGAAGAAAATAAAACAAGAAAGCTAAAAATCAAAAGAAAAGTAAAGAAATAAAACAAGAAAGCTAAAAAAAAATCAAAGTGGCATGTAGACAAATGGAGTGTGTGCATGTGGTTCCCATCTAAAGTTTGTTCTATTTAATAGATGGTGAGGAAGATGAGAGGCATTCCTGCATTCCATCATTTCGAGATTCTATCTTTCATTCTCTTGGGAGAATGGAGTTCTAAGACTTAGGAGTCACTCGCAATAGTACGTTGATTGAGGGCTCGGGGGTGGCTAGTTGTAGCAAATTCTTGCGCAATTGAGCCTACGGTTGGGTGGAGAGTCATCCCCAAAACCTTGTTGTCATCTGGAAAATGTTTAACGTAGGTAACATAGATATGTACTTATTTGTTGATTCTGACTTTCATTTGTAAATTAATTTTTATATTTGCTTTGGATTTTTACATATTTCCCTTCCAATTGTTCAATTTTGTACAATATTTTTTCATGTGATTATTCCCTTGCTCCATCACCAAGGCTATCATTTCCTTTACTATCTAGCAAGCTTCCATTATTCAGAAAATACTAATGTCCCATGTCCTAAATAATCCTATGTCCTCAACCCAAACCACCATTTCTTCCTTGAGTTATTCTAATGACAATTTCTGCCTCTTCTCTTTCACTCTATCATCAATCTATTATGTTTCATCTGTGATAGACTTTGGGATCATCGAATGGGTGAATTCCTTTACTTCAATCATCTCCCTTTTAGCTCTAGAAGGCCATTTGGATACTAGAATTCTTCCCTATGGAGGTATTGCACATATTACTTCTCCTTTATTCTTCATCCATGGAACTTTTCTTTGACATTGTGCGACTACATAGACCCTAGTAACTAGAAGATATAGGTGACTAACTCAATTGGTAAAGTTGGATTGATTTACCATCATTATAGCCCAAATTTCCATGCGTTGGAACTCTCAAAATGTCAACTTCCAAGGGTATATGAAAAAAATTAGAGTCCTAATAGTAAACAGGAATCCAAAATGTGAAAACAAGTATTTATCATAATTTGAATAGTATAGAACCAATATACCTCCCTTATCCTCCCACAAATCCTTGTAATTAACCTCAACCTCCATATTTTACTCAAAATCCACACAGTATTTACCTATCATGTGGATTAAGTTATTCCTCGATGTTATCAACACATCTTACCTCATCCTCCTACAATGGAAAAGGGTTTCTACTTTGGGTATAACACCAAGCATCACAATTTTTTCACAATTTCCTTGGAACAATCATATTTTACTACTAAACATTATGTTATAATTCAATTAAACCAAGCTCGTACTATACCTAAGTGGTATAAATTTTATCCACCTCCCAGCAATCACTTCCCACACTTGTCCCATTATCTACCCAATATTTTATGAGTTGATAACTAGAAAAAACATGTCATAACCTCATTTGTAACTACTTCATATAACTCATAAAGTAAATATCAATGGAAAAGTATTAAAAATAAATAATGATTTTAATGATTTCTACATATTCTTTACGTTTCTTAAATAATGTTAATCCTGAGATGAGTGGAACACATAACTTGTGGCTTGAGTAACCATGACCTATAGGAATTTGTGTTTTCAAAATCACCCAAGGACCACACCCAACATGGGCCACACAACCACTTAGCATGGATAACAAATTTCTAATGAAATTTTGACCATCGACATTTTCACCATGAAGTGTCTTAATAGAGAACCTAACTTCGTATATTATATACCCAAAAGTAATAATTTTTACATTTAATAAAAAATAATTAAAAGTAAGGATAATAGTTTTTATAATTAAAGTTTATACAAGATAATGATAAGCTTAGAAAATAATCAAAGTTTGATGGAGTGTGTTTTACACATCGTATTATACTAATCATTTAATTGTGACTTAATGTGACCAACAAATTATTTTAAGTAAAAACACAAGTAAAATAAGAGACGCATATTTATTGACCTATATCATATTGTTTCAAGGGAAGATATGCACATTCTACTCATGCAACCAAGAAGCTTGACATTCCTTCCATCTAGTAAGCACTCACATGTTCTGTGGAGAATTATTTTCAACACTTTATCTTTGCAAGTTCCATTTATATGAATATACTATTAATTATAAAGATTCAATTGTTTTTATATGGATGAAACTTATAAATTAAATAATATTAACTATTTTATATTTATTTTTAATTTTAGATTTTATCAAGAGGGAATAAATCTATTGAGGTGAAAATTTCTTTCAGAGTAAAGAAATATGATTTCTTGTAGCTCTTGATAAAGTCCTGCGATAATGAATTAAAATGGATCTACACTTGTTTAGTTATTAATTATAATTAATAATTATTAATTTTATTATTTTGTTTTATTTTGTTTTTGTTTTTGTTTTTATGTAATTTAAGTGAGTAAAAATATTTTGTTTATAATTATAACTATAATATATTGTATTTTTACTTTTATGTAATTTGATTGAGTCAAAATCATTACAATTGAAAGACATTACACATATCTTCTATACTAGACCTATGAGCACGTCTTGATGCAATAATAAATTTAAATACATAAAACTACCCTAGATCCATCCTAACTGCAGAAGGACCAAATATCTTTTCATTCTAAAATAAGTTTGCATCTCAAGAGTTTTGATCCCTCTTGGTGCTTAGTAGATCTGAGGTTAAGATGGATGTCAACTAATTTAATTATTAAATATTGATTATAAATATAATTATTAGTTCTATGTTTTTTATTTTATTTTATTTTTATTTTTATTTAATTTGACTGAGTTAAAATGTTTAACAAGATATTACATGACAAAATCTCTACCATACTCTCCTCGAGAGTCCCTCTTAGTAAAATTAATATCTACATAAAAATATAAAACATTCTTATAATCATCCTAGATCAAAATTTACTCTTAATCTACCAAGCATGGAGAATGAGCAAATCTCTTTTCACTCGAGAAGAGGTTTGTACCTTAAGACATTTGATCGCTCTTAAGATGAATCTATGTTAGTTTAATTTCATGCTTTAAATATGATATATTCCACAAGAATATCATGTGTTCTCATGCCATGGGTCAATAACATAGTTGAATACCATGAAGTTGTATTTCATTTTACAATATTTTTTTTTATCGGGTAAAATTGTTGTCAAGTAGGGTTATTTTTATTTTTAGGGTTCAACATGACAGTACATTATAACATATCTACCATACATGTATAGAGAGCACCTATCAATTAAATAATAAAATTCTATGTAATTAAAACATTTTTTTTTAATAAATTAAAAACAACGAAAAATATGGTTTTTTGAGGTAAATTTCTATTTTTTGGGTAAATAATCTATTATCATTTTAATTGATATTTACGTGGAGAGGTTGGTAATGTTAGGCAACTATGTCACTAGGAAGACTCGATCATATCCAAAAGTAAACTCTTCTATGAGAGGCTAGGCTATCATATGATGTTTTACAAAATGAGTCGAGAGTGCATACACAAAGTTGGCTAAACTAACGTAGAGAAAGAATTATTTATCTAAAAAGAAAAATGGTAAAGAGAAGAACTAACAAGTTCGACTCATAATTTGTAGTAGTCACCTAATTGGTTCTTCCAATTGTTAGGGGTGTTTCTAGCTAGTGGAGGAATTCCTAGATGATGCTTAATGCAACTCATAGTTTGATTGATGTCTTGTATATAGTTGTGGAGGTATTCTAGGGAATGTATAATGTTAGCCTTGTATGGTCCTATAGTATTCCTAAAAGGAGGAAATTCAAATTCTAGTAGAAATAAATGATGTGAAAATATTGGTTAAAACTTCTATGAGTGCGTTCCACATCTAGTATCCAATCAGTGAGGTCCACTAAAGCTTTTGCATTTCAAAGTTTTTGTTGATGGGAGGTTCCTTCCCATTTCAAGTGGGTTAGTTCCTCCTGGATTGGTTTGGGTTGAGGTCCCAAATTGGTTAGTGAACTTGTTAATCCTATGTTGTGCACATGTATGTCCCCGACAGGATTGATGACAGTAGGAAACCCCTTGGTAGATGCATGTGCACTGACCAGGAATTTTTCCAAACCAACCATTGAAATGATGAGTGTCAAAGGATAGAAGGCATAGATGGGAATTGACAATATGAAAGTTAGCCTCAAACAAAAGGGCAGAAGGACACGTGACTAGGGATATAGAGAAACTTGGTAGAGGGGATAAGATAAGTTTCTAACTAACCACCAGGGAGCAATATAGTTTCAAAGAAAGATGAGAGTGGATGAAAAATAGAATAGGGATGGGGGCGTCGAGATTCAAGCCACTACATGACGACAAAATGATTGAGACAAAAAATCAAAGGATGCAAAAAGGAGAATAGAACTGTAGGGTAACATACAATTGCGAGAGAAAGGAATAGGAAGTTGAATGAAATCGAATAATGATAATTGAATAAATAATTATGTGTAAACCTTAGAAATTCGAGGTAGGGGGTGGTACTAGTAAATGGATTCCATGGAGTGAGGAGACAATTGATATGTTTCCATTTTATTTCACTAATCATTCCATCTCACATGATAAGAGGATTAGTTCAGGAATGTAAACAATAAGCCTAAGCTTGCTAGATATAGAGCTAGATAGAAAGTAGCCAAGTAGCATGAAAACCACCAGATATTGCACCCAAATTGCCAGCTACATTTAATATCCCTTGCATACGATACCATAAAAACTCTTCTAAAATACATATATTATATATTATAAAAAAATTCTAATTTAATTTAATATATATAATGGAATACGTGGACGAAACACAAGAAACTATTTCTTGAAGAATTCATTGTAAAACTAATTTTAATATTAATGAAACCAAATTGATTATGAGAAAATAAGGGTGAAAAGAAGAACTTGATTCTTGAAATGAAAATCATGGAGTACTATTGATCCATAAGCATTAAATGTTTGAAGCCATTGAATCTTTGTCATGAATATTTTCTTTCTTTATACCAAACTAAAAAATGGGGTCTTCATTTTTGACAAGAATTTATATTCTTCTATGTAAATAAATTCTATTTTGTAAGTTGGTATACTTTATGAGTTTTATAACTAATTAGTCATTATTTTAGAAAAGCTATGGATAGTGATATTTCTCCATAAGGAAAAAGCAAATCTACCCTGAAAAATCATGAGAGATTCTAGGGATAGATTAGGTGATTTTACAAACGAGAAGAATATGATTTATGGAGTTCTTTTATGATTTAGAAAAATCAGATTTATAGAGTGATTTATGGGGTTCTTACAGGATTTAGAAAATCTAGTGCATTTTCTTAATTCTACTTCTTGTAAGCCTACGAAAAATGATAACTAATCGCCAAATGGATATAGAATCAGGCCAAGAGAGAAGAATGAGTGTTTCTAAATAAATATATGTTCAAAATTTGTTGAATGAAAGTTGGTCTTGAGGGGAACACAATGCAGGATTGATTCATCTCTTACTTGGCCATTGTTGGCTATAGTATTGGTATAAATTATTGATTTGACATTAAATATTGTGTCAAGAGACTTGTTGGGCTAAGGGATCCCAATCATTAAAATATAAGTTATCTATTCATCAATTTCTTAAAAAAGAGTGCATATGCATGAGTTCAATATCTATTATATTAGATTTATCTTAAAAAAAGAAATTGACTATGCATGATATTAACATATATTATGCTAGATTTCTTTTAGAAAATAAGTAAATGTTTTCATGTAAGAAAATAGCTATTGTGCAAAGAATAATATGGTTGCTGTAAAAAAATAACTACCATGCAAATAAGTATGTGTTTGCGTTAGAAAATAGCTGCCACACATCTAGAAGTTATAATTATTGAAAATAATGCATGAATTATTGAGAGTAGAAGAGGTTGTTCCTTTAGAGAACTATGTTATATATACCTTTGACATACCTATTTAGGTTTCCTCCCTCACCTTACTCTACTTGACTGAGCTTACACGGGTTAACTGAATATAGAAAAATCGATTAGAGTAGGTGGTACTAGTTAAATGTGCAAGCAGTGTGTTTTAACCAAGACTCACTCTGAACAGAATGTATTTTCCATCAAGGTGTCATCAAATGAAGAAAACAAGATCTTCATAAAGAGAGAGGACAATATATAACCAATCGTTGATAGTTGTACAAGTCCTCTTATACTTCACCATGCTTGTCTCAAGAGCCAAACATGGTTTCATACGAAGCTAAACCTATGGGTGCATAGCAAGAAAACGAAACAAACAAGCAAAGGACAAAAGTAAGCGAAAGAAAAATAGGAAAGCAAAGCAAAGAATGCAAGAAAAGCAAACAAGAAAGAAAAACAAACATGAAAACATGTAAACAAGAAAGTAAAGACTATTCCTATTCCTACATTGGAAAGGGCATGGGCCAATTCACGTGAAGTGATATTTCTAATGCAATCATCGACACATTGGTTAACCCATGTTGGTGAAGGCATGGTTGACTAGGAAGATATAAAATTAAACCAACAGACAAAAAACATAAAACAATGAAGACCAACATGACCAAAGTTTAATTTTGGCCACAAAAAACAAAAGAGTAAAAGTGTAAGACAAACATTCTGTGGACATACCATGGTGATGCAACACATTGTGTGCAAATGGCAGACATGTACACTCTTTTGATGTCAACAAATGAGAAAACATGAAAAAGTAAGTCAACTTTCATTTAGCAAGAGTGCTTGTTGTGTATGATTCCTCAAATGCATGACTGATGAGATCATGTGATTTTGGTGGATGGAGTGAAATTGATGGATCCATTTGATCTTTAATGCAAATAGTAGAATGATGAGGAACCTAGGTTGTTTCAACAGATTTCTCATCAGACATAGAACTGATCTCAAGACAGTGAGGACTTGAAATAACCGTTAACTTGGGCTGAAGTTCCTCAATAGCTTTATGGGTTTCCGCTTAATCAGTGGGTAGACCATCAAATACCAATGGTTTATAAAGATCAATAATGAATGAATCAACATCGCGATCAAATGGAGTAAAGAGATAATGACATCCACGATAAAAAAGAAAAAAAAATATGATATGTTCATAAGAATCCTTATGATTTGATGAATCATATATAGGGGTTGATTAGAAACAAGAATGTTTCCCCTCTGTGTTCTTAGGAGAAATGATAGATTGGGAGGATTTTGAAATAAAGGTGTGTCCTCTCCACAATCAAATGATAAACTGAATCCATCGTTGTGACTGGTCGGTAGTAGAAACGTTTGAGAATGAATTTTCACAAGATAAATGATAAATGAGAGAATCACAAAAGATGTTAGGAAATAGAAGATGAGGTGTGAACAGAAGGAGGTCATTGTGCCCCGTGAGTTCTTCTTTATATTCCTGCACATACTCATTATGAATGACAATGCAGGTTGTCTGTGCAACAACAACTCCATAAAAAACTTGATCGTCTTGAATAACAAATGTGGAGTCCGGAATGGGAGAACATAACATAGCACAATATAGAGGATCAAAGGTGCTAGAGGATGGAGGTTGAGAAGACAAGACAACATGACAAACAATAGGATTACAGTAATTTCTATGCAGGTGTTCATATAAGTTTGGGTGGGACGATGTGGCAAATCAATAGATGTGCATGCACCTTCTCCCCCCTCGCACTATCGAGCTAGAGCCGTTTGATGAGAAGTAGATGGACGGTCAGTTGTGACAATAACCTTTTCCATCTTAGATTTGGAAGTTCTAACACCAAGGTATGTTGAGAGGGGTTCAAATGATTCTAAGATATGAGGATTTTCAGATATGTGAAGAAGATACTGAAATATTTGATTGAAAAATTTCCAACCAATTTCATCTTCTAGGATTTGAAAAGGGAGATTTTGGAAGCATTTCCAAAATTGTGAAAGGCATTCATCAGGTTCTTTCTATAATTGTAGAATTTTTTTATTGAGTGCTTTATGATAATAATGATAGAAATAACGGATGAACTCTTCGATCATATGATCATAATATTGGACGGATTTTGCGGGAAATGTGACCCACCATTGCAGTGTGTGCCCTTGAAACATGAATGCGAAAAACAAACATGCAACGTGATCCTCATGGATTTCATTCCTTTCATAGAAACCCATGAAGGCAACACCGTGACTAAGAAACGCTGCTCTGCCTTCATGATCATATGTGTTACATGACAAGTCATCAAGGAGATCCTCTAACACTTCAAAAACACATCGGTGAGATAGAAATTTCAGAGGATTAACTGTAATGTAGGTCATGAAAGATGTTTAGAGATTCAAAATAGAATTTGAGGACTCATCTTGTCATCTGACCCTCATTCTAGCACTTCAAATGTTGACAGTGTTGGACCCGCTAGCATTTCAGTGGATATCCCCAGTAAGAAGTCCCAAATAGATCTCAGACCATTTGTAGCACGAGTCCCAGTAGTGGTTAGTAAAGCAATGCCTAGGATGTGATAGTGTACATAGGTAGGCATGATATCTTTGTCGGAAGAAAGTTTGTGACCTTGGAGTGAGTCAAGTGAGATTCACGGGAGTTCTAACACATGAAGGGGGAAAATGAATTTCGTCCTTTATAATCCTGTAAAAATATGTAGCTTGAGCAAAACACATGAGATGAATGACATCAGAAGCTAGAAAGTAGAATAGTCCACAATCCAAAGTGACAGGTTAAACAAACAACATTATTTCAACAAGATTCATACAATTATATACAAAGTAGTTCATACATGAATGTGTATCTTAAATAACATACATTTCTAAAGATACTAGAATAGTCCAACTATAATAACAACATACACATGAAAACTTGTTAGCTATGTTATATATATATATTATATATATATATTATATATATATATATATATATATATATATATATATATAAAGTGAAATTTTCATCCATACTTATACCATTGATAGCCACTAGCCCCAATAGTGGACCATCACAGTTAACACCACCTGCTCCTCCAAAGAGATGTACTCGCTCTCCACTATGGTGGAGCCAAGGCTTGTCACAATACTCTCCAAGCCTTCTCTAAGAAATGCCTAGCCAAAAGATTGGCTCCCAAAACCCTGTACTATGGGTTATGAGGTTTTATATATAGTAAAGGGTGGGGTGACCCTTGAAATTCCCCTTTGACTCTTAGACTACCCTCATGACTCTTCATATTACATAGTGAATGTTCATATTCCACTAATGAGACTTGGAATTTCACCTACATTTATAATAATAAAATTTCCACATATACCGATGTGGGATCAAATAGGCTTGCGTCAGCATGACAAGACAAACAACATCACTTGGAGTCTTGGCGAAAGACCAAATTGGTAATCTCCTCATGGTGATATTTAGTGATGGGCGAAAGCCTGATGGAGAAATGTCACATGAAGGCAAAAGGCCCACTAGCCATGAACTTCTTTTCTCGTAGAATAAAATATAACAGTAATTGAGGAATAAGCATTAAATAACTCTGTACCAGTAGTCGTTGTAAGACATAGGATGCAAGTGTTATCCAAAATGATTGGGCGTAAGTCATTTATAGGTGGATTTTCAAGTCTATCGTCAAATACCAGTCCTCAACCCTAGACAGGTGGTGGAAAATACCAAGCTGGAGTATGGTAGGGGCAGAGGGAATTTCTAGTGGAGTGGTTAAATGCATTGAGAGCTAAAAGAAAAACGACAAAAGCAATCTACTAGGCCAACACTGACGCTGGGAGATGAAACCTAGGGGAGAAAATGGGATTAGATACCCCAAGCTTGGTAATTCTCTATTATGTCCCATTACTATTTGACAACATGTTTTTCAAGGTAGACCCTTGCCTCCATCGCTTCTAGGTATATGGTCCTAAAGCCTCTGTCCAACACATCCTGAAGCATGCACAATATTGTTCTAAGTGTGGTTGGACCACTCATGTACCTTTTCATGTTCTCTATGCTAATATGAAAATTATCCCCAATGTCTATGCAGAAAACCTATTGTACGTACTTATATACATCTAGCCAGAATTGGTTCTTCCTCATGGCTTGGGTGAGGGTTACTATGGAAGGGAGCTTGTGTGTTCACACTATGACATCCAAACTCCTGAAAAACTATGCATATGAAGCCTCAATTCTAGTGATGAGTGGAGGGAGTTCCTTGTAATTCTTGATTTGCATCTGAATTCGTGCTTTGTCTAGCTCACCTAGTGGCTTCATCTTCTTGTGCAAATAAAGCAGGGATCCCTTATAACTCATTGTCCATTCTTTCATGTGTGTAATATTAGTGTGAATGTCTTTGAGAGTTTTGGCTTTTTTCTCGTATTGTTGCTGAAAGCCATATAAATGGAAAACTGCTTTATGGACGGCGACAAATATTCTATACACTCTCTGCATGGTGGCCTCCAAAGTTGATACCTCCAACACTATCACTTTCTTCATCTTTGTCCTCGCGGATCTTATGGACCATTCTGCTCTTTGTCTAACCTCTTGCAAGTCCTTCTCCATTCGATCATTCTCTGTTATCAGTAATTTGACTGTCGAACTTGTGGATCATGCATAGGACTTAGAAGCCTCATCCATAGTAATTGGACATCTTCTAACATATGATACAATCACCCTTTCCTCTGTGTGCAAAAGTGATGTATGATAATCTAGTAGCTTATTTCTTCATGCCTATACAATCCTCTATTGTGTCTTATCAAATTCATGATTTTACATATCTATATTTATATCATATTCAAGGAGAAATACTTCTCCTTTCTTTCTCAAGACTGGTTGTAGTTTTGGAGGTGGTAGAGACTGTGGTATGACCTCAGATTACCTCGGCATGATATTGATGTCTTGATCCTCTAGGTCTTTTGTTGTCTACATGTATGTTACCTTAACGAAATCTCCACTTGCAGAGAAGGTTCCTAAACATTCACTTGCTTACCTTTTCCATCATCTATTTGCTTCTCTACTACTTTAACCTGTATCAGCACATTTTACTCTGTTAGTGCACCTTGTCCTTCTTCATGTTCTTGTTTCTACCTTTCTTCATTCTCTCTCCTCCTAAGCTCTTGTTCTTCATTCAACTTCTTTTCTATCTCCTAAAATCTCTTTTATGTCTCTTCCAATATCTACTTCTTCCTCTCTCTCTACACTACTCTCCTTGTTCCTCTTTGAATCCGTCTCCAAAGCTACTCTTTCGACAATTAGGTCTTCCTTAAACTTGTAGTTTTTCTTGGCCTCTACGCTCTCAGAAATTTTTCTCTTGCCTTTGTCTTGCACCAGTTTGTTGCTCACTCCTATTGTTTTTGCTTGCTATGGTGATGTTTCCTGCAGTGATGATTTCCATTTTACAACCATGCTAACCAGTTCATTGAGCCTATATGAATTGTAGCAATACCTCCACGGATCTTCCTCTCGCCAATGACATGCCCCGTGGACCCATGGGAAGTTCACATTTACACAGTGGTTCTTTAATATGAAGTGAGGATCATACAAATTGAAAATAATGGTGTCTAACCCAACCTTCTTCAAGTCCTCAACCTTGACATATACATATTTCAAGCTACGTATCTTGTACAACCCAATCCACAAAGAAATAGTGGTCCATGTTGTCTTCTTCCTACTATGAAGTCCTCCTGATAACCCTATGGAGATGTGGTATCCAACCTCTTGCATTATTAGCTTATCTGTGGTAAACCTCGATAGCTAATTCGAAGGCTTCTCTGTGCCAAACATCCTGATGAAGGTGCCACCAGGTGAAGCATACCAATTTTCAATGTTAAGCAAAGGATGCATCACTTCCTCGAACATGCAAGGTACATGTTGTTCATATATCATCCTATACAGTGGGGAAATGAAGTGGTCAGATAGCCTCACTATGACTATTTGATAGCTCGACTCAGAGGAAAACTTGTAATAAAAATTCACAGCTTCCTTTTGATGGTGTCCTTGTCGAACCCATTCCAGGGAATTATTGTTGGGCACAGATTGCAACAAGAAGGTATGCAGACATATAGAATCTTTCTTGTCCATCCTTAGGAAGATTCCAGGAGTTTGACACTTACACTTTTAGCTGAAGAGCCAACATGTTCGACCAGTTGAAAAGCATTCCTTCATTTTCAAACTGATCTAACATAACAACCCAACTCTGTGAAAAGGTCTCCATGCTCTCTTGGCTATACAAACGACATGCAAAGATGACCAGGAGTTGGTAAGCCTTCCTGGGTGAATTTGTCTTATAGACCTTGTTGGGTGTTTTCCTGAACTTCAATGGCTCTTTTACCCAATGCTTCAAGATATCTCTTGAATTCACATTGTTGTTTGGAGTGAAGAACAATGCATCCATGTAGTTCAACAACTGTGGCAAGTGATACATGCGATGGTAGTTTTATATCCTAAAGGAGGCAAGATGTGTTCCACTAGTGCTATTTAGTGTCATCGTCTTGAGATTAGCATGTGAGACAACACAGTGAATCATATATGCACGTAGGAAAGTGGGGTATCTGCATGAAACTCTGTACAAGCATGACTTATGAATGTTGACAGAGACTTGATGATATTCTAAATCTTCCTTGAATGTGCCTGCGAATACGCCCTTTATTCTTGCCATGTTGTCTACATGTCCTATTGGGCGTGGAATCAACCCCAAGTCATGTTTTGGGGCTTAAAGCCCAAGTTTTGACTCGATCTTGCTGTAAAGCTCTGCGAATTGTGGGCAGGGAGTGCAAAGTAATAATAGAGTCACCAGGTTTTCCGCCCTAGTTTTGTAATGTAATTTCAGCTAGATAGATCTACCCATGGTCCGCAGACCATGGGATTGTATAAGTACAACAAGGCTCTAAGTGTATAAGATAACTAATTGAGAATACAAGATGAGAAGTCCAAGTGATTGAATCACTGTGTGAAGCATGTCTTTGGTTCGTAGAGTAGGAGAAGGCTCTGCAGCTGTGTGCGCAGAGGCTTAATAGTCTGCAGCTAAGTGCGTGAACCCCTACCACTGAGTGCGCAAGGTAAATCAAGTCTATAACCATGGAAATAATCAATAAAGAGAAGTTTGGTTATAAATCTGTGTGTCTATTCTTGGGTTAATACATGATTGATATAACATCAAAATATACTATTTATTTATTGCGTGCACCTATATGAATGTTTTATGTTGTTAAGTATAATTCAAAGCACTCAAGTAGGCAAAGATAATTAACTAACATTGGAATATAAGCAAGGTCTTGAGAAATAGGGCAAAACGTGGTACAACCCCGGGATAAGGCTGCACGAAGGCAGTGTATTAGGTCACGAGGAACGGAAAGGTGTGTGAAGCAACTTGTGCGCAAGGAGAAACCGTAGACTAGTCAAACTCATCAGACATCTCCAGAGTGTAGAAAACTGGTTCTATCACCCTCCCATACTACTTTGGGTGAGACCTCAGTCCATGTTTCGTGGACTATTGTTGAAAGGGCCAATAGCACTGGGATTTTTTGGCTAACTAACTCTAAACGTGGGTCAGGCCCCAACAAGCCAACAAATGATTCTGTTGTTGGGACCAGGATCTACATAGAGATATCTGATGTCATATCACTCGAATCCAACAAAGAAAGGAATTGAAGAGTGGTTGGGAAGAATGATTCACGAGTTTGCATGAAAACAGGAATCCATGATTACCAAAGAAAGAGTGGTTAGATTGCTATTTATATATAGAAATCCACAAAATTTTCTTTGCATCCTTCTCTACCGAGGTGTGTGAGTGGATCGCAAGTCTAATATATAGCTAAGGAAGGTGTAAACTCAACAAACCTATTGTGTGGACTCGAGAGTTGGTGTGCAAGCTAGAAGCATTGAAACATAGGATCGAATGGGCTACCAATCACTAGTTGGAATAGATCATAGGAGGGCTCATCACCAAATTTGCAGTAGACACTTCGGTCAACTATAGCAAGGCTGAATGATGCTTCCTCAAGGGACTTTGAGGTAAGTACGTTAAATCTTTGAACACCTAGATTAAAATGCTACTGTGTCAAAAGAAGGTTATGTGAATAAATTGATGTTTGGGGATATGTAGAGTGGAAGGATTTATAGAAGCGAAGGTAGCACAGAACTAGAAACTAGACCATTGATTTCACCTCCATGTGGAGGTGAATAAGATCTCATGAAGGTTTCACCAAGAAGTGCGATCAATATGGTAAAGCATAGAATTCTGCGCATACCACCCCTGCCCACATGACCACCAGTTTCACCATCTTCACCCCTGACTTCACCCATGCCACCATGGCCACCACCGCGATAAAGCTACCACTATTCGAGGGAGTAGGGAATGAAGTCTCAGACCTGTTAGCTCTACAAGAAACTCTCCTAGGCTGTAGCTTGGAGATGCCTACTAACATATAAATTAAACTATTTTTGTAGAAGTTTATTGGAAGGGATGATGGTTTGGTTCAAGCCAGATAACCACTTCTACTCTCTTTTCACTCCAAACATGCATGAATACCCCTCAGACTACAAGGCTTTAGACCACCAATGCTCAATAGTTTAGGAATTAGGTGAATATTGAGAATACTAACCACACCAATAGTTACACACAACCATGTGATGGTCGGCTGCGACTAGTAAAGAAACTTGTAGATCTAATCTATCTATGCAAAGACAAGATGAAAATTGTTTTGCATCAGACATAGAAACAACCTGAGTGACCTACTCACTGATACATTCAATATTTCAATACAGAGATAAGATGACAATTATCTAGTATTAAACATGGAAGCAATCATGAATATAGTGCCACAAGCACAAGCTTAGAATAGAGAAGAAATGGATAGTGAGCTTATAACAACAAAAGAAGCTTGCATTGCTGAAAATGAAGATGAGATGCTGCAAGTTACAAGATGTCTATAGTCTCCAGAAGTTGAACCTTACATCAAATGCCAACCCTTGTTGAATCTTTCTTTAGGCTATTTATAACTTATCATTACAATGGCTCTCAGCCATTTAGGGATGGGTGGTCTTAGTCGACCAACAACCACTATTAACTATCTGATAGCATCTTCGGATGCAGTTTCTTTCTCTATTACAAAAACTCCATTAGCTCTCGTACTGTGTTGTCCTTCAGGCGGTTGGATCGATCATGGTAGAGGAGTGCTATAAATATTTAATTCAATTTCTTAGTCATTCCATGTCGTTTTCTCCTTTGGCCATGCTCTTCAATTAATTTATTTTCATGGTCAGACTGTCACCAGAATGACAGATTCGGCCATCTTTTCCTTTGCGTAACAGACAAGATGTGGGACATGGAGTGCATGGGCAGATGAATGGATAGAAAGACCATGGATGGTGGCTGTTGGATCAAGGGAGATGAGTGGTGTAGATCATTTTATAGAGGCTAGTGACAGCAGTGGGAGTGAGATGTGTTCAGGCCGTTAGATCTTCAACGGTTAGATCAGACAATTATCGAGCGGTGGAGATGTTTGGGCGATAACGGGCGAGGTGATTTAGCTTGGTTGGTAATGGTTTTCATTGTGCGCACATCGGGTGGTAAATGGTAAGTGTTAGAAGTTGTACGATTCCATTCAGCGGCTGACACGTAGTGGCAGATGAGAGAGAAAAAGCCGCCGACATTAGGCGGGTACTTATCGCACTTATTTCTCGCGTGATATGGGCACTGACTGTTAGATCTGGTGGGGGTGATCTAGCGATGGAGGACTGTTAGATAGGTTGGTGTATCTGATGGGACATGGACCATTGGATTGGCATGGAAAAATCAATGACAAAGATGCAGTGAAGGTATGAGATGTCTTGGGAAATGTGTTATAGACGCGTTAGGCATATGGGTGAGGTTTTATGAGGATTTGGCTATTGCACTTGGGGCTAAGGCCAAAGAGCAATTTGTCGAGGCATGAAGGCTAAGTTAGGAAAGAGAAAGCGTAAGGTGTGAGTGGGGTAATGGAAGAAGAGGAATAATGGCCCATGTGCTACCCTTTTTAGGACAACGAAGCAGACTGAACCTTTCCTTTAACCTTCAAAAAGTCAGTACTGCATCTCAGAGCTAACACTGGCTCCTTCTGGGGATGAAAGCCTCCCCATGAGGTTTCAAGAACTGTAGACCACTGCCTTTCTAGTAAATCCGAAATCAAATCTTCTTCGTAGTGTTCCATTAGGCATGGAGTCAATTTTGCATAAGAATAAAAACTTGAAAACAACATATTTGCAATACCAAGGCTTGAAAGCCTTTAAACGAAATAAAGTTTGAATAAAAACCCATTGAATGGGCCATCAAAAACATCTTGTCCATCCTTTAATGCATACCTTTTGAGAAAACAACCATCAAAATGAAAATTGACCACTTTTACCTTTTTATGGAAGGTTTCTCTCTCTTGGTCAATGTGCATATCTTCCAACTCATCAAAGACTTGCAAAATCCTATTGATCTGATCAACTACTTCAAAAACTTTACAACATTTGATGTTATCAAGGGGAGATGGTCTATATTTCACCTTATCTCTATATGCTCTCCACCTTGGATGTTTTGCTTGGAAGATTTTGTACACTTGTTGAATGATAAGGTCTGCTTTATACTCTGTTGTGTCATCTGTGACATGAAAAGTTAGTATAAAAGGTGAATCAATGCATTCTTGTGTGGGCGACACAAGGAATTCACCTGCACCCGCAACTTCCTTAAAGCAAGCCCCTTCAAAGGACATGTTCCGAATTTGTTGGCCTTCCTCCTCTGTGATCTGGCAAACTGTTTTTTTAAGCTGCATAGAAGCCAACTAATAAGGCTTAGTAATGTCAAGACCGAACTTATCCATGACAGCCTTGGGCATTGGATTATGGCTAGCTCTAGTGTCCAGAAGGTAATTATAAAGGATTTTACCATGAATAGACAGAGGAACATGGAATGATGAGGAGTTGTCTTCACAATTTTCAATCACTAGGTTGGGAATAACATTTGGTTGGTCATCTTGTAGATTTTCATAGTCAATGGAGGCTTGGATTGCTTTAGGCTCAAGATCCTCAAGCATGGATGCTTTGAAGGACTCATCCTTCACTAGTTCAATCATAGGCATAACTATTCTTGGCTTCTGAATTTTTGATTGAAAATTGAAAGAAGAAGGGGACTTGTCAAGGCCTCCTACCTTTATGGTTGGAGCTTTGAGGACGATACGATCAATTGCTGGCTACTTCTGCTTATTGGCTTGATGTTCTGCAAGAACAACAACTTTATGAACACGATTTTCTTTGATATTATTCATCATAGGCCGCAGATTATATTCGTGTTGATCTACCATTTGTAGAACAGCTACACCATCCCATTCTTGGCTGATCTATTCATTGAATAACGACTTATCACAGGAAACTTTGGTTAAAAAAGTGGTGCTACCTTTGTATTCCATATAATGGATCTCATCATCTTCCTTAAACTTCTCTTATTCCATGACTGCATTTTGAAACAGGGTCTTCACCCTTTGGTCATCATTGGCATCTTTGTTTCTTTGTAAAATCTGCAACCGCTCATTTTCTCTTGTATATGGATTTGGATTTGGAAGGCGAAAGGTGTTAGGAACCCTTATTTTCCTATAATTTTGTTCAACCTTTAATTTAGAAACTTCATAGGCTAATGACTCTATCATCCTGGCCATTTTATCGATCTTAGGATCTGAGGATGATGAGCGCTCGCCGGTCTATCTTCTTCTATCAACATTACCTTTGAGCATTTTTGTAGCCATCATGTTTTGATTCTACTTCCAGGGATGCATCTTGCATATCAGCCAAAGAAGCACATCTTCTCTTCCTCAATAGTAAGCATAAGTTAGAATCAAAGGCATTGGCATAGGTGAGCTTGAAATCAGATAGTAGCTCACCATTTTCCCTCTGTAAGTTCCCAAACTCAATGTGGTAGTAAATGAGATATTTCTTATCCCCCAAATGCTTTAGGAATACATCATCTGAGGCCTCAATGTCTACTATGGACCTAGGGGTAAATTATTTGAACCATTTTCTAGCCTCTCCATCTAGGCTTTGGACAAAAACTCTCATCCACACATCATCTTCACTAATGTATAGACTATCATCATAGCTATAGAAGGACTCAAGATGTTCTTCTGCTATGACTCCTTCTGTCCAAGTGAACTTAGGCATGTACTTATGATATTATCCTATAGGCATAACCCTCAGAGGAGTAGGCAGGACCAAGCGTCCATAATTAGCAGCTATGATTCTTTCCATTTTGGTGTGTGCTCGCGGGCTAACATGAGAGGGGTAGATGCAAGAGTGCTGGCAGTCTGAATGATAGAAACCTGAGGGGTGATTGACATGGTTAAAGGAATATGATGGACTGGAGGGGAGGTTTCCTTTGTGATGAAATCTAAAGGAGGACCTAAAGAATAAGGAGCTTTATGAATCTTTGAAAAATTTTCTTCACTGCTAGTGCTAGAGGCTATATTCTTGATATGTATTTGTTCTATTATGAGCCTTTCTTGTAGAGATGCACAAGATTGTTTAGGTTTACCTGATCTTCATGCTCCCTTTTGTGATGTCTTTCTTTCCTTGATATTCTTCTTAGGGTTAAGTACTACGTCAACTGGTGATTTCTAAGGATTTCTCTGAGTGTGCCTCACAAACTAAGCCAAAACTGTGATCTGAAGTCGCCAAGAGGTTCGACCTCTAGTACAGTCACCAGATAGATGATTACAACCAAAAATGTGTCCAAACTTTGTCTATAATCAAATTTGGATCTGTGTCATTCACCCAGGGAAGATGAGCTTCAATCTACTCTCCCTGGCAACAATGCAAATTATGTTAGCTCTCCAAGAAACTCTCCTTGGTTGTAGCGCAGAGATGCCTGGTAATATATAAATTAAACTATTTTTGCATAAGTTTATTGGAACGGATGATGGTTTGGTTCAAGCAAGATAACCACTTCTACTTTCTTTTGACTCCAGACATGCATGAACACCCTCAAACTACAAGGCTTTAGACCACCAATGCTCAACAGTTTAGGAATTAGGTGAATATGGAGAATACTAATCACACCCATAGATACACACAACCATGTGTTGACTGGTTGCAACTAGTGAAGAAACATGTAGATCTAATCTATCAATGCAAAGACAAGATGACTGGTGTTTTGCATCAGACATAGAAGAAACCTGAGTGACCTACTCATTGATACATTCAATATTTCAATACAGAGATAAGATGACAGTTATCTAGTATTATACATGGAAGCAATCATGAATACAACGCCACAGGAACAAGCTTAAAACATAGAAGAAATGGACAATGAGCATATAACAACAAAAGAGGTTTGCATTGCTAAAAATGAAGATGAGACGCTGCAAGTTAGAGGGTGTCTATAGTCTCCAGAAGTTGAACCTTACATCAAATGCCATCCCTTGTTGCATCTTTCTTTAGGCTATTTATAATTTTTCATTACAATGGCCCTCAGCCGTTTAGGGATGGGGGGTCTTAATTGACCACCAACAACTATTAACTATCTAATAGCGTTTTCAGATTCAGTTGCTTTCTCTGTTACGAAAACTCCATTAGCTCTGGTACTGTGCTGTGCTTCAAGTAGTGGTATTGATCATTGCAGAGGAGTGCCATAAATATTTCATTCGGTTGTTGAGTCATGCCATGTACTTTTCTACTTCAGCCATGCTCTTCATTTAATTCAGTTTCATGGTCAGACTGTCACCAGACTGATGGAGTCCGCCATCTTCTCCTTCAAGTAACAGACAAGACGTGGGACATGGAGAGCATGGGAAAATGAATGGTTGGGATGACCATGGATGGTGTACTATACCTAGGGGGGAAAATATGGGGTACAAAAGAAGGTACCCAAGGGAATAATGTAATAATGGAATGCGCCATAGTCAAAAATAAGGTGGTTAACCCGTATCATGTAAGGGACCACAAGTAGTTAGTAATAATGTACTAAGCCCATGGTATTAGATAGATGGTATTGAAGGAACCATGGTAGTGACCAATGGTATTATATGTATGAGGCCTATATAAAGGCTAGAGACTCCACACTGAGGGATGTCAAGGAATATTGTATGAACAGGCATATGGCTTGTAGAGTGTCTCCTTACATAAGGAGTGATTGTATGGTGTTTCCCTACCTTAAGGGTTTGATCAATAAAGAAGCATTTCTATCTATTTCTATCTTGTTATTTTTGCGTATGTTTGTATCATTTCATATATTTGCAGCTCAGATCTATAACAAGTTGTATCAGAGCTATAACAAGTGATATCAGAGCACTTTCATGGGAAAAAGAGGAGATTTTTTTTTTAATTTTTTACAGGAACTTTCTGGGGTGGCAAGTTTGTAGATCAGATCTGTATGTTTTGGGGAAAAATATGCAAAATCTAATTGCAAATCTAGATTCTTTGTGAAAAAATTCCCAAGTTTAGAAAAAAAAATCGGCCAAATTGGAGTCCAGATGGAGATCTTGCTAAATTAAAAATCAGTGTTGTTGTAGACATTTTTTGGGGCAGCGAGTTTACGGCATAGATCTATACATTCTAGAGAAAAATATGTAGAATCTAATTGTAGACCTAGATTGTTTGTGGAAAAATACCCAATTTAAAAAACAAATCAGTCAATTTGGAGTCTGGATGAAGGAGATATCGCTGATTTAAAATCAGGTATTTTTTCAGCAATTTTTTGTCATGACGGGACAGTTGCAGCGCAAATAGGAAATTCCACTGCCTAGATCGGGATTTATATCACATGGGAGGATGCAGAATGGTTGTTCCATTTTTGAAAATAGGTTATGATAGGGATTCTGAACAATATTGACTAAATTGTGGGCATTTCAAATTTTCGCCAAGTAAGCAATTTGTTTTCAAAAACCCTATTCATGGCTTGTAACAGTAAGTTGTTTATAGGAAAAAATAGTGGGTCTTCTATTGAAAATTTTATGGCACATCTTAAGTTTGACTTCCCAGGGTGCTGGAAGGACAAAACAGGGTATTAGTTGAAAGATCAGGCTGCTGTATGGTGGAAATCACTTGATAGTGAGATTCTGAAGTTATGTCGTGCTGACAAAATTGAAGAACTACTTTTGGAAAAATGGTCTCATACTAGAAAGGAGGAAACCAAAAAACCTAAAAAATATTTTACAGGTGACTAAACCTTATACTCTACATTATTGAAACTAATAAACTAGAAAGAGATGGATCGTTTTTGTGAAAGAATCTTTGGACCTATTTTTGTAGGAAAGAAGGAAACCAAGAAACCTAAAGGGTTATTTTCTGCTAGTATCTCCTTATTACAGGTTCATGAATTGATTTAGAAGGAGAAGGTCATTGTGTCTATAAATCCTAGTTGCAAGCATAATTTTATTAATGTTAATTTGACAAAAAAATTGCAAGTTCTAGCAAAACACATTGAAAACACACAGGTTGATAATGTGGATGTTCAAGTTTATAAAGATTTGAAGCTTTCTATGGATAAGTATGTGTTGCATTGTGATTTTTATATTTCAGATATGGATAACATGGATGTTGTTTTGGGATATCCTTGGATGGAATCCGTGGGTACTATCAATACTAATGTGCAAAAGAAATTCCTGAAGCTCTGGTATAAAAAGATGAAAAATACATTGTAGGATATTTCCATTAAGCCACAAACACAGACTAAGGAGTGAGTAGCACAAAGCTCTAATGAAACTTACACATTAGATGATGAGCCTTTGATGATTGACAATCAAACACAAATAGAGGCTAAAGCAGAAAAGGCTATATGTGTTGATACAACAGATGAGGGCTCAGTGGTTGAAGTAATATTGGAAAATAAGACACCACAACAAGCACCACAACATGAACCAGATAATAGTCAAGCTCCAGTAAGGGGTGACTTAAAGAAAAAGACATTGTGGGTTAAAACTTCAACATATCATCACCCACATCACCCTGCAAGAAAAAAACCAACGAGATGGCAACCAATTAGCAACAATGACAACAACCCCCACATGATAGAAGAGCCACCAAGGTCAACTTCCATCTCAAGTGAGCGAGGCACTAGCTAGATCAAGAGTTCACGTTTCTCTTAGATTGCTAGATGCACGTGCATGGTAGCAGTGGAATACTCATTTGAGTAGATCTTATTATTTTTGTTCTTCCCATGTTTCGGGGACGAAACATGTTAAGGGGGGTGGAATGTAGTATGCCTAGGGAGGGAAAATATGGTGTACGAAGGGAGGTACCCAAGGAAATAATGTAATAATGGAATGGGCCATAGTAATAAATAAGCTGGTTAACCCATATCATGTAAGGGGCCACAAGTAGTTAACAATAATGTAATAAACCCATGGTATTAGATAGATGGTATTGAGGGAACCATGGTAATGACCCATGGTGTTGTATGTATGAGGCCTATATAGAGGCTAGAGACTCCACATTGAGGGATGTCAAGGAATATTGTATGAATAGGCACATGGCTTGTGGAGTGTCTCCTTCCTTAAGGAGTGATTGTATGGTGTTGCCCTACCTTAAGGGCTTGATCAATAAAGAAGCATTTCTATCTATTACTATCTTGTTATTTCTGGGTATGTTTGTATCATTTCATATATTTGCAAGTGAGATCTATAACAAGTGGTATCAGATCTATAACAGATGATGGTCGTTTGATGAAGGGAGATGAGTGGTGGAGATCGTTTTACAGAGGCTAGTGATCACGGTGGGAGCGGGATGTGTCTAGGCCATTAGATCTTCAGCAGGTAGATCAGATGGTTATCAGGTAGCAGAGATGTGTGGCTGATAATGGGCAGGGTGGTTTAGCTTAGGTGGTAATGGTTTTCATCATGCAAACAT
Source organism: Pinus taeda (assembly GCA_000404065.3). Taxonomy (NCBI): domain Eukaryota; kingdom Viridiplantae; phylum Streptophyta; class Pinopsida; order Pinales; family Pinaceae; genus Pinus; species Pinus taeda. The sequence goes on along the minus strand of APFE030183144.1, from coordinate 138,210 downwards.
CGGGCGGTAAATGGTAAGTGTCACAAGTCACATGATTCCATTCAGAGGCTGACACATAGTGGTAGATGAGAGAGAAAAAACCAACCACATTGGGTGAGTACTTCACGCTTGTTGTTTGCATGATATGAGCACTGACCATTAGATCTGGTGGGGGTGGTCTAACAGTGGAGGAGTGTTAGACAAGTATGTGTATCAGATGGGATGTGGACCATTGGATTGGTAGGGAAAAATCAACCGTGAAGATGCGGTGAAGGTATGAGATGTCTTTGGAAATGTGTTATAGGTGCGTAAGGCATATGGGTGAGGTTTTATGACGATTTTGGTTGTTGTACTTGGGGATAATGCCAAAGAAGAATTTGTTAGGGTGCGAAGGCAAAGTTAAGAAAGAGAAAGGGTAAGGTGTGAGTGAGGTAAAGGAAGAAAAGGAATAATGGCCCATGTGGGACCCTTTTCAGGACAACGAAGCAGACCGAACCTTTCCTTCAACCTTCAAAAAGTCAACACTGCATCTGAGGGCTAATAGGACCAATTTTGGTTTGTGGTAAAAGCGATATGGGAAGCACAGGCTGTCACGAATGGAAATATTAAGAAGGCAACGTTGGTCATTGCTCTGCAAGATCGCGCGCTAACTTGGTACATTAAGCATTCTAATGAAAATCCAAATGCAGGGATAACGGAAATCAAGACTGTGCTAAACAAAGAACTTAACCGGCCTAAATCAGAGGCACAATCTATCATTTGATTCAGGGAAATCACAATGCTACAAGGCAAAACCCCATGGGAGTTGGATCAAAGGTTGAAGTGCACAATTCATGAACCGAACATGACCTTAATAGATGGGCAACACCACGAATGGTTTGTAGCCTTGTGAACACCGCATCTATGAAATGCGTTATCGCAATAGAGGCTAACCACTCAGGCTGAAGCTTTGGAGGTCGTGATGAGATTGTGTGAGACTTCGATACAAGATCCTAACCTAGGAGTCCAACAGATTCACGCGTAGTTGAAGAACTTGTGCCTTGAGAAGAAAAGTTTGAAACAAGACAAGACGACTCATCCAGAAGTATGCGATGAGGTATGGTGCATAAAGTGCAAGGGGCAAGGGCATGACAAGGACCGCTGCCCAGTGTTCACGAATTACCTCACAGGAGGAGGACCAATGCCATTGGGACCGAAGGTAGAAGTAGGGCCAAGTGCGGCACCTGCATTATCATGGATGATTTTTCAGATAGGAGGGAAGCATGCTACAGATAACTGCCATCTATTACAGAAGTATACACAGACTTCCTAGAAGTTGTTCTATAATTTCTGCAAATCAGTGGGACATCATGAGCGCACCTGTAGAAGTTATGAACTGATGATGGATCAGACTCCTACCTTTAGAGCTCAAGCCAAAACAAAACCCCTCAATCAAAATGCAGGAATGGTGTGCACTAGACTTCAGGGGCACGGATGAGGTCGAAGTGGAATGGGACAAGGAAGAGGTCGAGGACAATTGATATGTTACAATTTCGTAGGACTGGGGAATTATGCCTACAAGTGTACAAATCCAATGAGACCATCGTGGTTATATTATATGTAGTTTGATCATGAGACAGAGCACTGTCCCACACTGATAGCAAGGTTGTGTGATAAAGGAGCACTCCAACATCTCCTGAATTAGAACCTGCAAATGATGAGGTCTGAATCGTGCGAGAAAGACCCGAATGTAAATATCATGCTCTGAAGTCGTATTACGATGGGGGACGATAAGGGAAAGTAACTTGAAGAATATACTTGTGTTCGCAAGTTTCCAATGAAGGAACCTAAATTTTAGTTGGAGCGTGCTAAAGAGACATTCATGGAAGTTAAGACGATATTCGTAGATGGCTCCACTTCAGAAAGTAAAGACGAAGTGGAACTGGAAATGGACCCATCGATGCTCACTACATTCTTTGAAACATGCATGAATTTATTGCATGACATCAAGGCTATGAAGGGACTACAAAAACTCATAACTAGATGTATCAGGACCGCGCCAGGAGAGCTGCGTGTAGTCCAGAAACTCAGGAAGCACACGACATGAACAGGAAGAGAAATGAGATTGACCGCGCAGATCGAGGTATATGAGATGGATCAAGTGATTTTGGATCTAGGATCATAAGCAAACGTCCTGCCAAAGCAGACATGGGAGCGCATGGGCAAGCTTGTGTTACAATGGTGTACTATCCAAATGTGAATGGAAAACTAGCAGAAGATCCTACCTATGGGTAGACTGTCGGGAATCATAGTAGATATCGAAGGAGTGAGCACACTACCAGATTTCAAAGTGGTAGAGTTTGTGGATGACAACAATCCCTATCCCGCATTACTAGGAATAGATTGGGCCATTGACATGAATGAAGTGATAAATATAAAGAAGGACAAGACAATTTTTGAGAAAAATTCACTGCGTGTAGTGGTACCTTCAGACCCGGCAAAAGGATCATGCTACATAGAACTAGTGCACGACTACGACAGTGATGATGATCTACACTGCATCTACAAGGTAGCTGTGTGGGAGAAAGATTGGGTAAAACCCAATGTGGATGACGAAATATCTTAGAAGCGTGAAAGGTCATGCACATCAGATTCTAATGAAGAAATAGAACGATGGCAGAACTGGTTACACGAGGTACCCACGCTCAATTGTAACATGATGATAAGGTTGCTGCACTATGTAGCAATAGAGGTGAGGGATCTGCCTACGTACAATGGATTAGATGAAGTTAAAGAGTTCCTGAAAAAATTTGAAAAAAGAAGTGTGGGAACAATAGCATTTCGATGCTCTAAAATGGGTACTGTGCGGTACGGCTACAAGGTGGTGGGGTACGCAGCAAAAAACTTTTGAGGACTGGTGAAAATACAGAGGGATGATGTGCTTATGATTTGGGAAGCCTTACATGTGTATAAAATCCATGTACGATTGGTGAAACGGCTTGCGCGCCTATTAGCCTCCTATACCAATATGTTTCATCTTTCGTGATTGTCTTGATCGAACTATGGAATATGTTCAAACCTTGTTTCTTGAGCAAAGGTGTTCCATATTCTTGAAAAACCAAAAAATCAAAAAAGTTAAAAAATGTAAAGAGGTATACCCTACAAGAAAAATCAAAGGGTAAGAAAAATAAAGTGGTCAAAAAGAAATGAAAGAAATGAACCCCAAGCAAAAATAGACCAAGGAAAGTGTGCAAATTCAAATGCCACTACTACTTCATTTTTGTAATAAAACAATTGTGTGCAGCTTGTCCAAACTTTGCCACAATTCATGAATAATTCAAACTGTTTAAACTTGGCTTACTCATATTTCAATTTCATGTTATATATTAGAGAATAAATATCTGACCCAACAGTTTAATCTTGGCAGATAAGTAGATAGTTAGAGTTAATAAAAGGTGCTCAACAGTTTAATCTGAGCCCTTGCATGTAATAAGGGTAGAATTAGATAGATTTTCCTTGTAAAAAGAAAAAATGTTGATGAGGGTTTGCAAGTCTAAATGCACCCTAATAAAGAAGATAAAATGGTAGTATCAAGTAGATAGGGTAAGTAGATGGTGCTGCAAAGTGTTATCTGATGAATGATGTTGCTAGATGTTTTTGATCCTTTACTTTCATCACAAGTACTAAAGCAGGAAATACGCTGGAAAATCACCGCAAGCAAAGTCAAACTCATTAACCTCCCTCATCACTTTCCCCTCAAAAGTTTTACTAATTTCCTGCAAAGTACTAAGGTATTTGGAGATCAAAGGGGCTCAAGGCATTTCCTTGACCTCTGGAGGGACCGGACCCTCGGCCTAATGATCAAAAAGACCTAAGTACTTAAGATAATCCATCATTATAATCTTCCATCTTTAACTTTGTCCTAAGTAAAATCCTATTTTACTTAGGAAACTCATGCAAAATTCCATAAAAATCCCTCAAGATAACTTGCTATTCTAAGTTTAAGTGTTGAAGATAAAATATTGCAATTTACTTCAGAAGTTATCACTTTCTTAGATGTGCAAAAATATTTTGAGTTTCCTTGTCCTTTGCCATATTTACATTTAACTCTATTATACTAAATCCCTAATAAAATACCTTATCCTAAGTATATAACTCCCTTTTTATAAATATCCCAAAACCCTTATATTATATAGTTTAACCAAA
>APFE030183144.1:76402-130790 GCA_000404065.3 Pinus taeda | reverse complement strand
ATCCAGTAAAGCCATCCTTTGACTCCATAGCCCAATGGACTGAAAGCTCTCAATCTTGCCCTTAGTTTGTGGATTCCACCATTTTCCCAAAAAAAACTCTTGAATCTATAACTAGCCTAAAACCTTCCATGAACAAAGATAAATCATAAAGAGAAAGCCCTCTCTGGATGCAGATTGGCTAGATTCGGCATCTAAAAGGTTGGTTTGTGGTTACCTCGGGTATACTTTCCTCTTACACAACTTCTAGGAAAACCTGAGTGATAACAGTGCCCATCTTTCCTGATGGATACAGGCATCTGCTACGCAACCTACATGAAGACACACAGTCCTCACAGTAGGAAACACGATTAGTAAGCAGGAGCGAGAAAGAGAATGGTGTGAACGACCCCTCCATGTGGGACTAGGAAGTGTGGTAAGACCAAGCTCGCAAAAGCATCTTCATGCAGAAGTTGTTGATAAAGTATGTTAAGAACTGAACACAGTCCACTAGGTGAAACGAGTTGAATGGTACCTATGAGTACTAGTTGTTCTCTCAGCATATAGGACCCTGTGCAGAACCTTGGCTATGCAGGCACCGCCAAGGCTGGAGTATGAAGTAACTGAAGTAAGCCATATAATACTTGGAGAACTTAGGCCGTGCATGATCACACCAATAAATGTGATGGTTCTTGAAACCTTACAAATGGAAATCCAACACGGAAATTTTAGGCTCCAAGAACTTGAAAAATAAAGGGCGCGATTGAGGAGGAAAAGTGCTTTGGTAGAAGTTGGAGTCAAGAAGATGGAATATGAGATAAGGGATGAGTTTCTCGATAAGAAGACCATGGTGATAAAATAGGGTGTGCACGATCATGCTGACAAGCTTGAGGACTATCACCGCAAATTGATCAATCTGATTCCTTGGCTTAGACCCCATATCACTAAGAGAATTAACCAAGATGATGCGCTATAGAGGATAAGGTGTGTGACGTGGCCAATAGAAGTAAAAGGTAGGTATTTCTCAAAAGGAATGTTGGATGATTGGAGGAAACCACAGATAGGTGGCTCGACAACCTAACTATCCGAGGAAGGAATAGTCTTAGCACTCCAAGCAGTTGAAAGGAAGCACAGGACTATAATCTACTCAGCTCGAAAGCTGCACGAGGTTCAAGTTGAACGTATCAACAGAAAGTCACAAGCTCCACGACCGCGCATGGGGGGCTGCACTACCACGTGGGTTGTTCAGAAAGAGACCATTGAAGTCACTACTCATGATGGGATGCTCGACTTGAGGTCTAATGGAGTGGACGACAGGCATTTAAGACGTGATTTATGGGAAATATTTGGTAAAAAGTTGCCAAGAAAGCATTAATGAACTAGAATTGTGGGGAACGGTCAAATTCAAATTCAAAAAGTGCTATAAAATACAAAGGGTTGCCCAACAAACAACACTTGGTCATTTGTGAATTGAGCAATTGAGCAGATCCCTGAGTGTTGTGAGTCGAGCATTGATTGAGCCCCTGAGTTCACGAGTGCTAGATTTTGGAATGAGTATGACGAAAACTACTCAAGATGTTATGGGCATAACAAAAATGACTGCCAAGGAGGTCCTACAAACCCTGACTGTGGGGGATGTTCCAGAGGGTGCTGGGATTGTGGCAAAATTTCCAAAATCACCACACACGCCAAGACCAAAAAAGGAAAAATAATCAATGGTCCCCATACATGTGTCCCCATAGAACCCACTGCGCCCTAAACTGTCAATGGAGGAGAAGGGGAAGCCATCACCATAGAAATAGATGAAGAGGAAGAAGATTTGGAGGATCTTATGATCGTGGAGAATGATGATGAAGACATGGAGGAGGACACTCAGCCTACATGCTCTAAAACAAAATGTCCCACCTATGTCCCCCCACAGAAAGGGATTGTGAAAGTGCCCAAGGACCCAGACAAGACCAAGAGATCACTCCAGACCCCGCTCCTCCCGGATAACATTATGTTTGAGGGCATGCACCTAGGATGCCTGCCAAGCCTAAAATTTGAATATTGGGACTTCGCTGAGCATGAGAATTTCCATCACCTGGAGACAAGGAACCTCATGAAGCCCAAGTAGAACTCTGCGACACGGGTTACTGAGCTAGAACCACAAAGGTGGTTGCCCATAGTGGAGAAGGCTTGACTACTGAATTTGCTTTGGGTGCCGCACTTCCACCCCACCCAAATAACCATTTTCCTCATCAGGCAGCTGCTCTGCATGGTACATGATGGGTGTTTGTGGCTAGAGGATCCCATCCCCATCATGACAGGCCTCATTTACCGCATCTCCTGACTTCCATGAAAAGGAGAGGACCTTGCAGACATATCGGAAGGGAACGACAGTGACTTGGCCATCACGGAGGCCACGAAGAAAAAGTACAAGCTAGAAAAGAAAAAAAGGGGCTACACCATCTCTAGCATCAAGAAGAAAGTTGTGCATGTAGCGACCCAAATCCTGGTAGGAAAGGTCATGCACAAGTTCCGCGCAGACAAAGTCCCTACACTAGTGGTAACACTACCTGAGCAGTGTGTGGAGGGGGTCTAGTTTAATTGGTCTAAGTTCCTTTGTAAGGAGTATTTAGAAAATTTCTGCAAAGCCTAGGAACAAGGAAAAAGATTCCACTATGCATGATTGTTGCTGTCGATAGTGCTCGTGGTTGGGGAGTTACTAGAGGATAGTTAATTCCCCATAATTGATAGGCACATGCTAGAGGCGACGGAGTACTCTTCACTCTAGGCCACAAAGGATGCTAAGTGGATATGTGACCACAAAATCTTCGGGCGTTCATGGAAATGAACCTCAGAATGGGGATCAACCATAAACCACGGTTGTTACCCACTTTTTACAATAATGTGCAAGGTTTTGTAGAATTTAAAGTGGACATGAATAACATCTATATCAGGGTGCACAAGGACTCGACTAAACAATGGACAATGCTACCCTTCGTAGCCACTAACAGCATCATTTTCAATGTCCTGGAGGCATGGCTACCAAAGTGGCATACCCCGAACATTGCAAAAATCGAGAAGACTGCGACACAATGAAAGAAGGATGAAGTGAAGCTACACATTGCATAGTTGGTTGGAAAGCAAATAAAAAAAGTTCTGGTAGCAAAAGTGTGGGCAGCGTGGGACGTCGCACAGAAAGCAACTTAGTAGGAAAAGGCTGCAACATCAACAACAACATAGGAGGTAGCTGCGACGGTAGGTGAGGGTCAAACAATGCCTGAATAGGGGAAAGAAGCAGAGGAAGAAGAAATATAAGAAGGAGGTGTGGACCCACAAACCGCATCAACATAGCTGAAACACCAGCACCTGGCCAAGCGTGCATGGTTGCAGAACATGATCAATGCCTCAGAATTGTCCATTGACCTGATCACCCTAATCGAGGTTGATCTGCACAACATCATTGAAGCGGTGCACAATGTCACCAATGAGGCTATCCAAGATTTCATGCAGGAGAACCAAATTGTGTTGGTGGCACTCAGAGCATAGTTGAAACAATTATAGGTATGCTGCCCTAAGGTTGGTACAGTCAAATCCTCGGCAGCAGAGAAGATGTTGCACGCACAGATAACAAACACAATAGTGCTGCCAGAAGGGGCACTAGTCGCATCAAATGATGCCAATCAGCCTCCAGCTAATGCGTTGAAAGGTCTCAGTATCAATCTATTTGCACTCCCACACGAGACCTTATATGTGTTGCGGGATGGGATAACTGTAGAGCTGTGAGCTAGGGAGAGCCACGTGCTTCAAGTCCTCAGTGAGTAGAAATTAAATATGGAACAACTAAGCTTGCAACATGACAAATTGGTGTCGCAGATTTAAGAACTAGTACAGGTGATATACAATGATTGCTAAAGCATCCTGGAGTTGGCCATCCCAGCAAACATACCAGTGGACGCGCAGCTCCACAGATTAGTAGCAAGGGTCCGTGAGGGCATAGAAGAAATGAAAAAGGTTTAGCTAGAGCTGTACCTTTAGATCTACAAGCTGTGGTTAAAGGCATAGCCATCCACTCACCTGGAAGTCAGAGAAAGGCATGCTAGCACTATCACATCGAGATTGGAGGAAATTGGCAGTGCAGTGCGAGACTACAAAAGCATTTTGGAAGAATCATTTGAGGTCCTCGCAAATCTGCAGGAGGACCCCAACATCTAGTGCTTAGAGATAGAGGCGTGCGAACTCTAATTGCAGTATGACAGTATTAAAAGAACTACGAAGATGGTGGCCCTCACTCAGAGGCTCGCGCGGATGCAGCAGGCTAAAGAACTGAAGGAGCAAGTGGATGCGACACGACATAAGGAAGTAGTCCTAAACGTCCACGTCTAGCCTTGGATCAATGAGGCCTTTACCATCATGGAAGAAATCAAAGGAAAGCTCACACACATGCAGAGGATGCACACATTGATGCAGAGAAGCACTCCTGACACAAAGGTCTTGAAGCAGCGTATGCAACAGATCCAACAAGCAGTAGCTCAGTGCGCTGCCGACCTCCGCGTAGTTCGAGAATAGTTGGAGGGACTCTGCGCCAAGATCACCACACTGATAGAGTGACTCGAGGGTGAGCTAGGATGTTTGTGTTGGGGGCCTGTTGGGCATGGAATGCCCCCCAAGGCATGTTTTTGGGCTTAAATACCAAGTTTTGACCAAATCATGTTGTAAAGCTCTGCAAATTATAGGTGCGAAGCGTGAACTCATAATAGATTCACAGGGTTGTCTGCCCTAGTTTTCTAATGTAATGTCGGTTGGACAGACCTCTTCATGGTCCATAGACAATGGGATTTTATAAATAGAAGAGTATCTCAATGTATAAGATAACCAAGGGAGAATAGAAGATGAGAAGTCTAAGTGAATGATTCACAGTGTGAAGTCTGTCTTTGGTTCATAGAGTAGGGGAACGCTCTGTAGCTGAGTGTGCAGAAGCCTAATAGTCCATAGCTAAGTGTGCGGACCCTTGCAGTTGAGTACGTAGGGTAAATCGAGTCTGTAACTGCGTAAAGAATCAATAAAGAGAAGTTTGGTTATAATTTTGTATATATGTTATTGGGTTAATATATGATTGATATAATGTGTAAATATACAGTTTATTTACTGTGCGCACCTGTATGAATGTTTTATGTTGTTAAGTATAACTCAAAGTACTCAAGTAGGCAAAGATAATTAGCTAACATTGGAATATAAGGAAGGTCTTGGGTAATTGTACAAAACACGACACAGCCCCAGGATAGGACTGCACGAAGGTAGTGTAGTAGGTCACGAGGATTAGGAAGGTGCATGAAGCAACCTGCACACAAGGAGAAACCACATACCAATCAAGCTCACCACACATCTCCAAGGTGTAGAAACCTGGTTCTAGCACCCTCCCATACTACTTTGGGTGAGACCTCAGTTCGCGCTCCGCGGACTATTGTCGAAAGGGATAGTAGTACAAGGATTTGTTTGGCTAAGTAACTTTGAACCTCAGTCAGGCCCCAACAAGCCAACATGTACTTCTCTACAAACAGTTGTGTGTCTGCATAGATGTGCTATTTTAATGGAATTTGTTCAACCACATCCCTAGTGCTTCTTTCTACAATGTCCTTTGATCCAGTTCTCTTGGAAACCATGATGCTTGTACTTCTGAGAGACTTCTTAGAAATTTACGTACCTGGAGACAAAGAGGACACTCGAAACAAGTAAATGTCAGTTGAAAAACACAATGCACTTCACAGATCTATCACGTAACAAACCAGGAGACTACTGAGAAAGATTGCATAGTAGTGACTCTCACAGCTGGGAGACTATCAGCTGAAACTACACATTGCACAGTCTCAACTACTATTGAAACCTATTGCTACCTCAAAATAAGTAAAGTGAAATCCATCTTAGTTGACTCTAGACTGGAACTACATAATGATCATTTCAGTATGACTTGACTTCTCACTAGGACTACGCATTGTGCAATCCCAACGTGCCAGCCTAGGGACAGACTCCCACAACAATGAAAAGGAAACATGGAGGTTAGTGACAAGCAGTCTCTGTGCAATTCCTATGGCCAAGATAGAGCCTTGAGTTCATGAATGTGTAGAGCATGTCGGTGAAAGAAATATCTGAGCCAAGACAACCTAGATCTACCCAGAGTGAATTGAAAATGAGTAGATCTAAAAGAGAAGAAAATGATGGTGCAGATAAGAGTGAACGATCATGCATGCAATAAAAACAAATGCGTAAATCAATGAAATGGATAAGCAATGAAGCTGGTGGAGAGGGTCGCAACAACGTCCGTTAGTGCAAAAAAAATGTTATGCATGCGACACTTAAGTAAGACAATGAAAAACTTGAAACAACACTTCTAAAACTTAAAACAAAATAAAACACCTATTGTAATTCAATAAAACATGTAGAACAACACTCAAATAAAACCAACAAAAAAAGTAGAGAACTTGAAAAGTGAAGCTTACCCGCAAAAGCTACACTGACTATGCCATGGTCCCTAGATACCTTGGGAATACCACAGATCCAAGATCAAATGTGTAGAAGAAGCTCTAGGGTTTGATTTAAATAGATTTGGTAGATTTAGCGTTTGTGACACGCATGCTACAAATCTAGGAAAAAGCGACACTTGGCAGGAAGTTTCTAAAATCAGCTTGAGTGTAACTCCCAATGCTAAAACTAGACCCCTTTGTTTAGGGATGTTTTTGAATTTTTTCCTTTTTTTTCATTTTTGGGAAATGATGCCATGCATGCAAGGATGAATTACGTAGTTTTGGAGGCAAGCAGGCAACTTTCTAGCACATGCATCAGACAACATTCATGAGGAATGCTTTTGCGCAATTCCTGGCCTGAGTGGCTCTAGATGCCTCTCATGCTTTGCGAAATTTCCCAGCTGAAGACAAGCTGCCAACTCAGTCTACACAAATCTTGAGCTGAAGCATAGTGTCCTAATGTTCTACACAATTTGTTTGAGCAAGGTTTTTTGCCAAACTGCTCTCTGCATTTTTGGAGAGCAATGCTGATTGTTAGGATGCTCTATGGAATTCCTGAAAGCAAGGATGGTTTCCCTATAGGATTGCGCAATTTTCCAAGATAGTGCAAGAACTATATGTAAACTAGGTCACGGAGTCAACTTGTAGTTGGAAAATAGGATAGGTTAGCAAACACAAGATATCAAGCCAAAGATAAACTAAACTGAAAACACAAGTAATTGTGCAGTGGAAGATATGTTGCTAATATTTTGAGGAGGTAAGCTCAAAAACAAAGCAAAGGAAAAATTTTGGATGGTGCTTATAGTCTCTACAACATAGTTATATTATGATGATTAATGCAATTGTATTGATTATTAGAAGAAGCATGTCATAATATTTTTTTACATTTCATGAATGCACATGAATATATGATGAAACATCACTAACATAAATTTATTATTGGTTTGATTAATACTCGATCTAATAATGATATCAAAGGTTTCTAAGAGTAGTAGTTGCAAGAAAAGACGATGACATATGAAAAATTGGATTATGGTTACCATTATGGTATGAAATAATTTAGTGATCTATGTAAATTGAATTAATTTCAGCTACAGGATAATCCACTGATGGGAAGAACCAAGCCCCAAAGGCAATTCTCAAGGGTTTGTGGGTAAATGGTGTCATGCTGATAGTAATAGCTTATAGCTAGTTATGTTATTTTCTAGATGAGATTATTCATAATATTTAATGACAATGTCGAAGGGTTGAACTCTCTTACAACCATTAACTGAGTGGTGAACTTCTTCATGAGAGTTTAATAATAAGAAAATGTTTTGTTGGTTTTAACCCTACGAAGTTTCTAGGGTATATCGATGTCTAATTATGTGATTTCTTATTTTGTCATTTTTATGATGGTGATTCCTTTGCTTGATGTTACATTTATATTATCAAGAATATGATTAACTAAATGAATTAAAACAATCATGAAATTGATGCAAGGTTATATCAAGAAGTTTAAGTGAATATGCTACAATAGTGGTAATCAATAGTTGTGTAACTTATTATTCCGTTCCTAAAGATTATTGTATACAACGATGATGGTTTTTCTAATAGTGATTGAAGGAATATGGAAAGTAATTTATAATGTTACATTTTGGTAAAAGTTATAAAAAATTCTAACTCCAAGAATTTGCACGCGAGGTTACATGGGCATGTTACACAACAAATGACAAAGACTAGTTAAGCTACACCAAGGTAGTCAGTGAAAGCACTCCATAGAGGGAGGTTAACACAAAATTTGGAGATACAAACCACAAGGAAAGGTGATGAGAAATGGAAGGAAGATGATCTCATAGCAAAGAGAAGGCCATATTTACGAGAAAGCAAGTGCAATCCATTTTGCATGTAGGAATGATAACTTCCTAGGAGAGAAACTATGTCATAAAGCACCTATAATGTATGGTCTTTGGATCAAAGTTGGTGTGTATTTATTTTCTTAAGTGAGATGTTAATATCATACAATAAATTAACTCCCTCAAGGGGCATGCTACCATGTCCCTTGGACACTTGCTTAGGAGGGGTGGTGGTAGCCCGTTCCTCCACTTTTTGTCATAAAAACATCCAATCTAGAATACCTTCTGGGATAAAATTAAGATTAACATAACTTTATATTTTTCTTTTAAAATATATTTAAGTAAAACTAAAAGATGATCTTTTCGTATATTGTAACTAAATGGCTAGACATCAAAATAGGTATTTCATCATACATCTCAAATCATAAAAATTAACTAAATTATAACTTTATTTTAAATTATTATTTATGACATATAAAATGAATTAATATATGAATTGAACATATAGTTTAAAAACATGTGAAATATTTTTAAAATTAAGATTAACATAACTTTATATTTTATTTTAAAATGTATTTAAGTAAAACTAAAAGATGACATTTTCATATATTGCAACTAAATGGCTAGATATCAAAACATGTATTTCATCATACATCTCAAATCATAAAAATTAACTAAATTATAGCTTTATTTTAAATTATTATTATCATATATAAAAAGAATTAATATATGAATTGAACATATATTTTTAAAAATCATATAACAATATTTTTAACAATGAATAATTTTGACATGTAAATAGGCTTTGTTACAATACCATTAATTTTATGTTTAATTCTAGAGAAAATAAAAAAATTCATAAAAGACAAATCTCATACAAATCAATTTATCATCACTTTAAAACAATTATGTTTCTGTTATGCTCATTTATCTTAATTCTAATTTATTGAATATTGAATATACAATTGAAATACTTCATAGATATACTATGCTATATTCTATATGTTATATTTTTTTAACACTTTTAAAGCAATTATGTTTCTTTTATGCTCATTTATCTTGACTCTAGTTTGTTCAATATTAAATATAAACTTTAAATACTTAGTAGATATACTATGGTATATGTTATAATTTTAGTATTAAGATGATTCTTTATAAGAATTCATTTGTTCTTCCTAACTCCATTTTTTAATATGGACAATTTTTTATATAATAGTATTTTTTTTAGTTATAATTTCTATCATTATTATTTTCTTTTGTATAAGAGGTGCTTACTAAGGAACAAAGCATCATGTTACATTTATTTAAATTAATCAAAATAATTGAAATGGTAAGAAAGACAACTACTTTGGAAATAAATCTTAACTTTTAATTTTACATTATCCCATAAATGACCACATTAAAATTCTCAAGACTCTATTTTAAAATAAGCACAATAAATTTTACTGGAAGCTAAACCTATCTATAAATATAATATTCTTTTTGAAATTAAAATTAAATAAATACAATAATAAAATAATAAAATAACTCTATTAAAATTTTATTTTTATAAAAAAAAAATATTAAAAATTATAAATAAATAAATAACTTCTTCTGTAAATAATATTCTTTACATAACAAATTACAAATTGAAACAATGTGTCTCACAGAAGCAACAAGGTTAGTGAAACTAACTAAGAATAAAGGAAGGCTGATCTGAATAAAGGTGAGCTCTACTAACCATAAGTATGACATACTTAGTAAAACCTCAAGTCTAAAAGGAACGAGAATATTTATAAATCAAGATCTCATTCCAGAAGATCAAGTAGAATTAAGAAAGGAGGTTCAAAAGGTAAAGTAAGCTAGAAAGGATGGAAAATGGGCAATAATCAGAAATAGAAAAGCCATTATTCAAGATAGAAACCAAAAGGACAATAATAAATAGCAACTCAACATGCTCTGGATTCTTTCTTGGAATTGTCGGGGATTTCCATGGAACAGAGGCCCCAAGCTAAGTCGGATCTCGAATGATGTTGATATTATTTTTCTTGTTGAAACTTGGGAGCACGAAGAACCTAAGGTCCCTAACATAGATGGATTTACACTATGGTCTACCTGGCACAACCGATCCTCCCATAGAGGCATTGGGGGTATAGCTTGTTACATTAACAAGAACATCTTTCCACATGCTAGGATTTATAAAAGCATCCCTTATAACCAATATTCTTGGATAGAGATTACTGACATTTATAATAGAAAGACATATATAGCAATATGTTATTTCCCCCTCATCAATTCTAACTTCTATAAGAAAAAGAATGTAGATAAAATATAGTCCTTACAATGGTTTAGAGAATGATATTTCTAGCCTAAGGAATGAAGGAAATATCCTTTTAATGCGTGACTTTAATGCTCAAACTTCAAGAAACCAAACTATCTGTCTAAGCAATGATTCCAACCCTAATTCACTTTGGGTAGACGAAGATATACCTCTGGCTAGCCAGCACAAAAGGAGCTCTGAAGATTGCGGGGAGAATTTGTTTCGGTCAGAGCTAGTCAATCTCTGTAGTGCTCAGGATCTCATAATTTGCAACGGTCTAAATAAGTGGCCAAATTCTAGCTAGATGACCTACATCCATGGGCTTGGTAGCAATGTGGTAGACTATGTTATCTTTGATCTCCCTTTATACAATGAACAGCTAAATTTTGACATCTTAAACGACCGTGAACCTAACTCTGATCATATGCCTTTACTTATAACTCTCAATTTGGTAGAGATCTCAAAGAAGATAATACTCATAGCCAAAAGAACTTAATCTTTGATTGAAATAAAAAAGATCTCTTTCTTAATGAATTAAAAATTAATTTGATTCCATTATCTAGTATAGACAACATAGAGTAACTCTATCATAATTTTACTATAACCCTCTCATATTCTATTAACAAGTTCTTAATTGAAGTTTCAAGTAATAAAATAAATAGAAAAACCAACCCATGGTATGACAAAGATTGTAAAAGTGTGAGGTGAGAAATTAAGGAAGATGTTGATGAATCTCTTAAAATTGACAACATAAAAATATACAAAGCCCTAACTAAAAGGAAAAAAAGGCAGTATGTTTGTAAAAGACAAGACAATATCTTACACCTCTCTAAGGTAGCTCCTAAAAAATTCTGGAGGTAGATTCTAACTAGGAAAACTAAAGATAATAACAAAATTGCTTTACACGACTGGGATTCCTATCTTCAAAAGATTTATGAATCTCCAAATGTCATGGATAAATTTGAAACCTTGCTCACTACAAAAGAATTTTTCTCATTAGAAGACATTAATTTTGGGATTAATCATTTGGCTAATGGGAAAGATCATGACATTGAAGGTTGCTAGGTGGAAATCCTAAAAATTGGATGTCCTGTCCTCATCCCCCACATCCACAAGATTTTCAATCAAGCAGTCAAGCAAGTGTTCCCTAAACCATTGAATCAAAGGCTCATTATCCCTATTTTCAAAAGTGGGGATACAAATAACCCCTCTAGTTATCAGACAATTATGATCAGCCCTCTCCTAGCCAAGTTTTATGGTATTATTTTGGAAAAGAAGTTGAGCATATGGCTTGAAAGTGAAGGTAAGTGGGCTAAAGGCCAAGTGGGTTTTAGAAGGCGGCACTCAACAATAGACCACCTCTTTATGCTTAGGATCACTATGGAGGAATGCCACAATGATAAACCTAATCTCTTCTATTGCTTTATGGCTTTAGAAAGGATTTTGATACGGTTCCTAGAAAGAACCTATGGAATAGATAAGAAGACTAAAGGTTCCTTTTAAGTTGAGAGCTTCCACTATAAGGTTATACGAGAGTGTAATTGCCAAGTTAAAGAGAAATTAGGGGTGGTCGAATGATATTAAGTGTAATCTTGGACTTAAACAAGGTTATCCCCTCTCCCCTAACCTATTTGGTATTTACATTAACAAGCTAGAAGGTTGTTTAGAGGAAGTAAGATGTGTTGGCATGATCTTAGCTGGGATAGTCATCATCCTTCTTCTCTACGCTCATGACATCATTCTTCTCACAAGGTGCCCATCTCATCTTGATAAGCAACTTAGACTTCTTAAGGATTTCTGCTCTACCATTGGTACGATTGTTAATACTTAGAAAACAAAAGTTATGATTATCAAATCCACGAAGGACACTTATGCTAATTTTATGTATGACAATAGTAACTTGGAGGAAGTCTCCTCCTACAAGTACCTAGGAATTGATATTCATCACAAGCTCAACTTGAACTATAGCATTGAGAAAAGGAATAATGGGAGGTGGAAAGCTTACTTTGGTCTTGAAAATAATTGTAAAACTACAAACCTCGTAATGTGGGATAGAAGGAAGTTCCTCTTTGAAACTTTAGTCACTCCAGTTATCTTATATGGATGTGAGCTTTGCGGTTGTAGCATCTCTAGAGAATCCTAGAGAAATATTGAGCAAATCCAGAAGCATTTTATAAAGTATAACATCAAAATTAAAAGCAACACACCCTATCCTATTTTCCTTATAGAAGTCGGTATTTCCCGTATCGAGAGCCTAGGTATGACTAGGCTTCTGTTGTACAAGCAAAAACTCAATAACATAGTAGACCATAGACTTCCTAAACTATCTTTAAACTCCAGCCAAAACCACCTAAGGCTCAAGCGAGGACGGTATAAAGATACCAGGGCCTCGTTAAACCATGGGGAGATCAATCAGAATGTTGCATTGCAAAATATTAATAACATTAAAAATATTGTTACTTCTAAGTTCAAAGAAAAAATGTGGTGTGAGAAAGATTTAGCAGCTAAAAGAAAATTAAGATATTATAAGGAGGTCATCAACCCCACCCTAGAAGACCAAAAGTATCTCCCTATTTTAACTAACTCAAAGAAGAAAATTAATATAGCCAAGATTAGAACGAACTCTCATGAGCTCCATAGTGAAACGGGTCGTTGGGCAGTTTTTAAAACACCATGGATGGAAAGGTTTTGCCATCTCTGTGAGGATACAAACATCGAGGATGAAAATCACTTCCTCTTAGAGTGCCCTGCGTACAACCGCCATAGATCTCATTTTCAAAATCTCTGTTGCAATACTGACCTTCCTAGCCTTTTACAATGTCAAAATTATAGTGAGCTCAGAAGGCTTCTCTCCAAGCTTTTTGAGCATGTGAATAAAATCTTAAAACAAACTAAATAATTTGATTCTTTAGTTCCGATAGACCAAAGTTTGGTCTGAATGAACGTTAACCACCACCACCACCATCATCATCATCAAAACCACAACTTTATGTTATATAAAATGATGTGAATGATAAAAAATCCATATTTAATCTTGATTGAACCTACTTTATTTACAAGGCAATGAAATAACAATTCCATTCAAGCCTAATTCAATTGCCAATTACTTTAAACAAATAAATAAATAACCAATATCTTTACCTAAAACTTATATTTATAAATAAAAAATATAACTTACATAAACTTATATATACAAATAAAAATATAACTTACCGTATATAATACATAATAATCCATCATATATATTAAATAATACCATTTTATATATAAAAATAAAAATATAGCTTACCGTATATGATACATAATAATGCAATCATATATATGTATATATATTAAATAATACAATTTTATTTAGAGCTAAAATGGATGCATGTTTCATATATTTTCTAAAATAATGTAATTTTCTTACACGCTTCTGCTTAATGGATGCGATCGATTACACGCTTCTCAGCTGGCCTTGATTTGAAGAAATCGCAATCCGACCGCGATAAAAATCACATTGTGGAATTTGCTTGGAAAGCAGGTGAGCATTGAAATTGCTGACATATATGCTGTTCGGATTAAAAGTATTTAAAACTACTTCCTGGCCCATGTGAGCTGTTGACAATCCCCAATATAAACGCAAAAGCCTCACACTAAATTATGTTACATCTCCGCCTCGAGAGAGTATTACTGTGCTTATTTTTTGTTTCAAGGCAATGGAGTTTCTATTAAATGGCAAAGGATATTCCATCCCTGATGCTATCCCGCCTCCATCTACGTCTGCATGGCTTTTTGGATTTCACTGCGGGGAGGATTCTCAGCCTTCTGATGGCTTTTTGGAGGAGCTCCAGAAGACGAAGAACCTGCCAGACAGTGAACGTAGAAGGTTTGCCTATCTCATTTAATGTCTGCCTCGGTGCTCTGTCTTTCAGTGGATGTACATGAATATGCAAATATGAGTAGAGTACCATGTGTTGCTTGGTTCCGCAGATACTGCCAGAACCCAATTCCATTCCCCATTAACGAGGATTTGGTTTCTGTTTAATGTGATGTCGTGTGGAATCGTGTATTGCTGCGTCTCCTATGAAGTGAATACAATTATGAAATGTTCTTCCTTTTCAAAAACCGCGTTCTGGTTTCTCAGTTATCATAACCCCGTTAGAGATTATTCATCGAAGCAGGTGATATTAATCTGTATTAGTCTTTTCATAGCTTTCTTATGTCAGTTAATGATCATGTCTTGTATTGCAATTCATCTGTCTCAATTTGAGATCTTACTTGGTTTCAGCAGAGATGGTATCCGTGACTATGCAATATCACAAGGAACTTAGAGCAAACTCTATATCTTCAGAAATATAAACGTAATTGTAGAAAAATTGTAAGCTTATTTTAAGCCAAAACATTTGGTCTTTTCAAAACCAACAATATTGAATATTTGAGTTTGTTGCACTCTCTGATAGGTGTGCTGGTATGGTGTCATTTCCAAAGTTGAAATTTGACGATAAATACGTTGACGATAAAATTAAGAAAATACTAAGTGATTCTTCTGAATCTTTCAATTGTCTCGGACACAGCTTCTGTGATGACAACGAATTTAAAGCAGAAAGATGTTTCCTCTACAGTTTATGTGATAGTTTTTGACTACGAATTTAAACCAGAAAGAAGTTTCCTCTACGGTTTATGTGATGATTTTATGACTGGAAGTCTGGTTAGACGAAATTCAAAATTTGCATGGTTTAACATGAAGTTATAGGTTGCAGAGCCCAACATGAATGGTTTTCTGTATCATTACGAGGATTAAAGAAATAGATTGTTATTTTTTTTAAAAGCTTTCTTTCTTTCTAAGACTCTCTTGTAATATAAAGTAATTAAAAGCTTTGTTGCTTTGTTAATTGTAATATAAAATATATATTCAGTTGAAAAATGTTATTGTTTTTCTTATAAAACATTATATCAGAGATATTGTTAATATTGAATTGGAAAGAAAACGTGATCTAATGAAAAAGAATGTGAGACATATTGTTAATGTTGGATTTAAAAGAAAACTTGACCTAATGGAAAAATATAGAATCAGATTGGGGGTGGTTGATAAAATTGGTATTAGAAAATGTAACAATTTGATGGTTAAGAACATGCACACGTAGAAATGCATGTGCGCTATTGGAAACTCACACATGTTCCTAATCTTATAGCTTAGTTACTCCTGAAGAGTTAAGAATTTGAAGTACAATCAAGAAAAAGAAAAAAATTAATAAAATGCTTGAAGTCATTCTCAACCCAGTGCAATGATTTTATGATATGAATTTGTAGTACATTAATTTGACTATTACAACTTTAGATCTCAATTAAAAGACAATAGTTAATTGTGACACTTCATGAAAGATATGTTTTTACAACTAATATCAATGTATCAATTTAGTCTCAGGCTGTATGATTGTCTAGGGACTCATAGTCTAACATGAACTCCCATGTGTACTTGTCAATTCATCATTTAAGGAACACATTTGTATTCCTTAGAAAAAGGATTTCTGTGCTCTGAAGTAGGAGTGTGCACATGTAAGCATTTCTATTAAGGAGCATCAACACATCCTAAAACATCCGTGTATTCATATTAAAATTTCTAGGACCCTGAAACCCACATCAAATGTTCAAAAGTGCTAATGGTACTTATATGTGAAGTTAGAAGAAAATGATGCCCTTGTAAAGTCATTTGTTTTGGTTTGGGGTCTCGTTCAATGTTGATTCTTAGAACCTTCTAATATGGTGTTTATCCGAATTTAAACAGGAACACAACAAATTATAGAGATAATCATAAATACAAAGATCCAGAAAAAATAATACTTTATTTCATTAATTAAAATACTGAAATATGCTTACAAAAATGAATGGAAATAAATTAGCTCAGGCAACAATAGCTTATCTCTAAGGAGAGATGTGGCAGCTACATGCCTCTCAATTGGCTCACAATGAGGCTAGGCCTATTTATAATTGAGAAACAATGGAAAACCCTAAACATCCAAAAACCTAATCATAGAAAATGAAGCACCAAACTATCGGCCTCGTTTAGGTAAATTGGTACATAAACTTGTGGGGTTGTAACTTTGGCATATGATCTCTGTTTGATGCGCACAATCCCTCGTTAGAAAAATCTATCTGAGGACTACAACTTTTCGATGAGCAACATTAGTCCATTGACCCATGTTGCTCTCACTTTTCCCAAAAAACATCATTTAGGGCCTCAAAACGACTCTGGAAGTTCAGGACCCAAAAAATTGCTAAAAATAGTAAACTGTGCTACAATTAAGGAAACTAAAAAACTAAAAAAAATAATGGTGGGGGTCAAAGTGGAATTGGTGTGTGGCCACCAATACCCGCTTGGATCATTCCTCCCCCCTTAGGAAGCAATGGTCTCTATTATGTTGAGTTCCTCCACGACATGAGGAAATTTCTGCTGAACTTGGTCCCTGGTGAGACGCTTGCCCTGGTCAAGAAGTTCATCGGCTTTGACAACTCCATACAGTGGGATCTTCTATTGGTGAGTGTGCTTGATCTGCATGTCCATGATCTAATCACTTGCAACTTGTTCCATGCAGTCTAGATTTAACTCTATTGGTGTGAGTTGTTCTGCAATGTCGGATGCATCTAGTAATGTTGGAAAGTATGGCCGAAGGCAGTCCACATTGAACACTGGGTGCAGGACAAGGAATGCGGGAATGCTCAGCGCAAATGCATTATCTCCCACAACCTTGGTAATGGTGTAAGGACCATATTGGAGTGGTCTTAGTTTCCGATAGGCTCTGGTAAGGTGTTCCTTTTGCAAATGCAACCATACTTTGTCACCCACCTGGAACTTATGTGGCACCTGATGTTGATCATGTCGCAGCTTGTACTTGGCATTTGATTTTTCTGGAATGTTGTGGACCTAATGGACGATATGTTGGATGTTCTCAATCAAGCTGTTTTCCTTATCTATTTCAGACTGGACATGAGCTGTATCTGCCTTAGTAGCTGCAAATGGCATGGCCACATCAATGGGACATAGTGGCTGGAATGCCAAGCCCACCTGAAAAAGGTTGTGTCCGGTGGAGCTGTGGAGAGCCCGATTGTAGTTTTGTTGAACAAAGGGGAGGCTCTCATCCCATGTGTGTGGATGCTTTGATTTTTACATGCATAGAATGCGTATGATCATCCTGTTGACAACCTCTCTCTGGCCATCAATTTAGGGATGGAAGGCTTTGGACTTAGTGATTTTCATGTCCAGCATCAACCAAAGACTAGACCAAAATGTACTAGGGAACCTACTTTCGTAATCTAAGATGATAGACTTTGGGACCCCAAACTGTAACCACACTCATTCAAAGAAGGGTTTAGTAGTGGCTTCTGTTGTGATATTCTTCTTGCAGGCCACCATAATTCCCATCTTCGAGAACCTATCGACAACCACAAAAACATAGTCATTTCCAAGCTTAGTAGAAGGAAGGCCTGACATGTATTCGATGGGGATGGATTCCCAAGGTCGACTAGGTGTAGGAAGTAGAGTATAGAGACCTTGCTTCTTGATGGTCTACTTGGAAATGACGCAGGCAGTGTAGGATCCGAAGTACTTCTTGACATCCTATCGAAGATTCAGCCAATAGAAATACTTCTGCAGTAATGCCAACGTTTTCCTGACCCCGAAATGCCCAACAACCCAACTAGAGTGTGCTTC
Source organism: Pinus taeda (assembly GCA_000404065.3). Taxonomy (NCBI): domain Eukaryota; kingdom Viridiplantae; phylum Streptophyta; class Pinopsida; order Pinales; family Pinaceae; genus Pinus; species Pinus taeda. Next base: position 112,484 of record APFE030183144.1, on the reverse strand, counting down.
CCAAATCATGTTGGCACGCTCACTTGAAGGAACACAAAGTTGACCTAGGTGGCATAACAGGGCATCATGGAGGTGAAAATCTGGAACATGTTGACCCTCCAAGAGTGTCTGGTATGTGTGGCCAAATTTTGGGACGCTTTTGTAGAGAAGTGGCTAATCAAAAGTCTCGCGCCCAGTAGAGTTGAGCACCATGGTTAACGCCATGATCAGTGGTCAACTAAGGCAATCTGCAAGATTATTGGTGCTGCCCTTCTTATACTTGATATTTAAATGGAACTGTTGCAGGTATGTGGACCACTTCTAATGGCAATAATTCTGCAACTTTCCTTGGGTCTGTATGAATCGCAAGGGCCGGTAGTCTATGTGGATGACTGTTTCCTTCCCCAAAATGTAATGCTTGCATTGTCATTAGGCCTGCACAATGAAATACATCTATTTGTCATAAGTGGGATACTTCCAAACTGTGTTTGAAAGTGTCTCATTGTGATATGCACTGGATACCCATGTTGAGTAAGGACTACGCCAATAGCATAGTCAAAGGCATCTACCTTGATCTTAAATTGTTGTTGCAAGTTTGGTAATGTGAGCGCTGGTGCTGAGTAGAGCTGATGTTTCAACTTTGTGAATGCCTTCTATTGAGATACAGACCAAAACAAATTTTATTTCGTTCCTCCCTTGGTGACTTGACTCAAGGGCCAAGTGATATGAGAAAATCTGAACACGAACCTATGGTAGAAGTTAGCAAGACCCAGAAAGTTATAGAGCTCTGTTAGAGTAGTTGGAGATGGCCAATCCTGAATGAATTAGATCTTGGCTGGATTCATATGCACCCCTCGTTCATCAATAATGTATCATAGATACTAAACATGGGTCATGCCAAAAGTGCATTTCTCCAAATTGGCACATAACGTGTGCTATCATATTGTTTGGAGAACCTGTCGGATGTTGTTAAGGTGCCCCTCCCAAGGCTACCTGAAGATCGGGATGCCATCGAGGTATACCACTACAAATGAGTTGGTGAAATGCCACAATATGTCATCTATTAGCCTCATGATGGTTACAGGAGCATTCGTCAACCTGAAAGGCATAAAAAACCATTCAAAAAGGCCCTCCTTGACATTGAAGGCAATCTTCCACACATTGGAGGGTTGGATTGGTACCTGGTGATATCCTACTTGAAATCAATCTTGCTGAAATATTTTCCCCCCTTTAGGTTGTCTAGAAGGTCATCGATCTATGGGATTGGGTACCTATTCCAAACAACGATCTTGTTCAGCACCCAATAGTAAATACACAGTCTCCAAGTCCCATCATTCTTTTGTACCAACACGATCAGGCATCCACAAGGATATGAACTCAATTGGATGTGACCTTTGTGTAATAGCTCCTGAATCTTCCTCTTGATTTCATTGTTCTCCAGAACGGAGCACTGATAGATTCGTCGATTGGAAAATGACGCACCTGCGGTCATATCGATGGAGTGCTTGACCTGAGAGTGCAGAGGAACCCCTGAAGGGCAGGTGAATATGTCCTTGTACTCCTACATAGCACGTATGTTATGTACGAAAAATATTGGTAAACTTTGGCACATCTTGGTCCCTTCCCTGCCGTAATATGATCCGCTTTATGTATTTGTCATCCTATCTTCTCACATGGTAGTACTACTCCTTGATGGAATTTCAAAATGAATTCCAAGTGGGTGCGACTGAAAATAGTGAATTCATACCTTCATCCTTCTACTCGCAATAGGTTTCCCACAAGTCCTTGACGTAGGGGGGCAACTTTAAGAAGAGCGAAGGTAATCTTTTCCCATCCAGAAAATTCATGAACAAAATAATACCCTTCTAGTAGGTTTAACCATTTATCTACAACTTTTGCATCTATCTGACTCTCAAATATGGGAATGTCAAAGTTAGCTTGTACCTTAAAGGGTGTGGCACTTCCAGAGTAGCTACTGGAAGTAGTTGTAGCAATACCTCCAAGGATCTTGCTCTGGAGAGTGACATGCCCTGTGGACACATTGGAGGTTCTTGCATATGTAGTGAGGATCATATGGATTGAAACTCTTGGTGTCGAACACGACCTTTGTCAAGTCCTCGACCTTGACATCTACATCTTTCAAGGTATGTATCTCGTACAACCCACTATGAAAAGGAAGATTGTCCCATGGTGGCTTCTTCCTCCTATGCAATCCTACTGATAACCCTGTGGAGATGTGGTATGCAACCTCTTGCATGACCAACTTATCCATGGAAAACCTTGGTAGCTCATGCAGAGGCTTCTCCACACCAAACATCTGGATGAAGGTGCCACCAGGTGAGGCATACCAATTTTCAATGTTAAGTAATGCATGCATCACTTTCTAGGGCATGCAAGGTGGATCCTATTCAAATATTATCCTGTGCAGTGGGGCAATGAAGTGGTCTGATAGCCTCGCCATGACTCTTCGATAACTCCACTCAAATAGAAACTTGTAATAAATTTTCATAACTTCCTCTGATGGTGTCCATGTGCAACCCATGCTAGGGAATTGTTGTTGGGCACAGATTGCATCAATAAGGTACGTGAACATATACAATCTTGCTCGTCCACCCTTAGGGGGATTCCAAGCATTTGACACATGCACTTTTAGCTAAGGAGCTAACATGTTTGACGAGTTGGAAGACCTTCCTTCATTTTCAAATTGATCTAATATAACAACCCAAATCTGTAGGAAGGTCTTCATGCACTCTTCGCCATACAAGTGACATGCAAAGATGACAGGGAGTTGGTATCTCTAGGGTTGCTTTCTAAAGTGTCTTTTGATCCAACTCTCTTGGAAACCATGATGCATGTACTACTAAGAGACTACTCAGAAATTGACATATGTAGAGATATAGTAGACACTCATAGCAAGTAAAGGTCAGTTTAAAAACACAATGCACTGTACAGATCGATTATGCAACAAAATGGGTGACTATTAGGCAAGATTGCATAGTAGTCACTCTCATGGCTGGGAGACTATCAGCTGAAACCACACATTTCATAGTCTTAGCTGCCAGTGAAACCAGCTGCTGAATCAAACTGCGTAGAGTGCATTCCAGCTTGGTTGATTTTGGCATGGAACTACACAATGTGCAGCTCAATCCAACTTGACTGCTCACTGGGACTACACATTATGCAATCCCAGTGGGCAAGACTTGGCACTGACTCCCAAAATAGTGTAGAGGATAGCTAGAGGCTAGAGACAGGTAGTCTCTACGCAATTCCTAGGGCCAAGACAGAGCCTCGAGTTTCGCAATGCACATATCATGTCAGTGAAAGAAAGGTTTGAGCCAAGGCAGCCGAGATCTACCCAAGGGTGAATTCAAAATAGGTAGATCTAAAAGAAAAAGCAAAGGATGGTGTATATAATAGTGAATGTTCATGCATGCAATCAAAACCAATGCAAAAATTAGTTAAATGGATGAGCAACCAAGCTAGTGGAGAGGGTCACCGCAATAACAACCGTTAGTGTGAAAACAATGTTATGCATGCAACATGAAAGAAAGAAAATGAAAAACTTGAAACAACACTTCTACAAGTTAAAAAAACTAAAACACCAGTGTTCATTCAACAAAACACGCAAAACAACACTGAAATAATAGTGACAGAAAAAGCACCGAAAGATTTGAAAACAAAAACTTACTAGCAAAATCTATGATGAATCTCTCGAAGTTTCCTAGATGCCTTGTGAATGCAGAGCTCTGAGATTGAATGTATAGAATGAGCTCTAGGGCTTCATTTAAATAGATTTGGTATATTTAGGGTTTATGATGTGCATGCCACAAATATAGGAAAAAGTGACACTTGGTAAGAAGTTTCAAAAATCAACTTGAGTGTAACTCCTAGTGCTAAAAATAGATCCTTATTTTTTAGGGATTCTTTTGGAATTGTTTTTTATTTTTTGGGAAAGGCTGCCATGCATGCAAGGAAGAATTGCACAATTCTAGAGGCAACCAGGCAACTTTCTAGCTCACGCATCAGACAACAATCATGTGGAATAATTCTACACAATTCCTGGGCTAAGTGGCTCTCGCTGTCTCTCATGCTCTGCGCAAATTCCCAACTGAAAACAAGATGCCAACTGGGACTGCACAATTTCTCAGCTAAAGCCCAGTGTTTTTATGTTCAACGCAATTTCTCTCGTCAAGGATTTCTACCAAACTACTCTGCACCTTTTTGGAGAGCAGGGCTTACTGTTGGCCTGCTCTACGTAGTTTGCCAAGATAGTGTAAGAAACAATTGTAAGCCAATTCGCGGGGTCATATTGTAGTTGGAAAACAAGATAGGTTGGTAAACAAAATCTATCAGGCGAAAGATAAACCAAACTAAAAACATAAGTACCTAAGCAGTGTAAGACATGTTGCGAAGATTTTGAGGAGGAAGGCTCCCAAACAAAGCAAATGCGAAATTTTGGGGGGTGGCTGTATTTGCTACAACATAGTTATATTCCTATGATTAATGCAATTGTGTTGATTATTAAAAAGATGCATGTCCCAATGTTTTGTTTACCTTTAGTTAATGCACATGAATAGATGATGAAACATCACTAGCATAAATTTATTATTGGTTTGATTAATACTCGATCTAATAATGATATGAAAGGTTGCTAACAGTAGTAGTTGCAAGAAAAGACTGTGACATATGGAAATTGGATTATGGTTACCATTATGGTAGGAAATAAGTTAGTGATCTATGCAAATTGAAGGAATCTCAACTATAGGAAAACCTACTACTGGGAAGAACCAAGCCCCAAGGACACAATGCTCAAGGGTTTGTGGGTAAATGGTGTCATGATGACTGTAATAGCTTATAACTAGTTATGTTGTTTTTCAAATGAGATTATTTATAATATTTAATGAAAATGTCCAAAGGTTGAACTCACCTACAAGCATTGAGTGAGTGTGAACATCATCTTGAGTGTTTAATAATAAAATTAAATGTTTGTTGGTTTTAACCCTATGAGGTTTTGAAGGTATATCGATGTTTAATTATGTGATTTCTTATTGTGTCATTTTTATGATGGTGATTCCTTGTCTGGTGTGACATTTATATTATGAAGAATGTGATTAACTAATTGAATTAAAATAATCATGGAATTGATGCAAGGATACATTAAGAAATTTAAGTTAATATGCTAAAACAATGGTAACCAATGGTTATGTAACTTACTATTTCATTACTAAAGATAACTTTGTGTAATGATGACAGATTTTCTAAGAGTGATTGAAGAAACATCGAAAGTAATTCAGAAAGTCACATGTTGTCAAATGTTGTAAAAAATTACTAACTCCAAGCATTTGTATGTGAGGTTATCAGGGGATGTTACACTACAAATGACAAAGACTAGTTGAGCTACACCAAGGTGGTGAGTGAAAGAACTCCATGGAGGGAGCTTGACATAAAAGCTAGAGATACAGACCACAAGACGAGGTGGTGAGAAATGGAAAGAATATGGGAAGGTAATATTTACAAGAAAGAAAGCGCAATCGATTACACACGCGGGAATGAGAATTTCCTTGGAGAATATCTATGATATAAAGCATCTATAATGCATGGTCTTGGGATCGAAGTTGGTGTGTACTTATTGTCTTAAGTGAGATGTTAATATGACGCAATATATTAATTTCCTCAAGGGGCATTCTATCATGTCCCTTGGTCACTTGCTTAGGAGGGTCGGAGGTAGCCCATTTCTCTTCCGTTTGTCATAAAAACATCCAATCTAGAATATCTTTTGAGATAAAATTCAGATTAACATAACTTTATATTTATATTTTAAAATGTATTTATGTAAAACTAAAAGATGACTTTTTCATATATTGTAATTAAATGACTAGACATCAATATTTTATCATACATGCCAAATCATAAAAATTAACTAAATTATAACCCTTTTCTAAATTATTATTATTATATATAAAAGGAATTAATATATGAATTGAACATATACTTTAAAAAAAAACATGTAACAATATTTTTAACCATGAATATTTTTAAAATGTAAATATGCTTTGTTACAATACCATGGCTTACTACTAGTGCATGTCCAAAAAATCCAAAACTAATGTTCATATGATATATGACAATTTTTTTAATTAATCGATCTATTTAAAAAAAAAACAACATAACAACTTATAAGAAAAGTTCAACTTTTGATCTATGACTAATATTAATAATATTCAAAAATATTTCATGGAGTTTAAATCCCTACCATCCATCTAATAAATAATTAATGATACCATATAGATCAATTGGTTGTTAAGTACCTATAGACATCAATCCATAACAAACATTAAACACCTACTTCATGATTCATCTCAAGTAAAATAAATTACAATTTTATTTTAAATTATTATTATTATTAATAACTATAAAATGAATTAATATATAGGTTAAATATATATACATTTTTGAAAACATGGAACAAGATTCCTAACCATGGAGATTTATCTTAACTTTACCATATAGAGTGTTAATTTGTAAAATAGACTTTGTTACGATGCCATGGCTTATCAATACTATATGTCGAAAAAACCATAATTTATTTCATATGACACTTGTTTATATGACTTGTTATATTGTTTTTCATTTGACTTTTATTAAAATAAAATAAAAACTTATAAAATATTCTTAATGTTTCATCAATTTCTAAAATTTGAATTTTTTTTTCTAAACTTTGTACTAATCAAATATGTTTTTTTGATTATTTTTATATGATAAAAATTATGTTAAAATAATAAAATTTAAAAATATAATAATCACACCTAACCCAAGTTGCCATTACTTTTGAGCTTTTACTAAAACAAAAATAGCAAAGTTGTCTTTTTGGGCCCATTTTTATTTTCTTTTCTACCATTAACTTTATATTTAATGCGAGAGAAAATAAAGAAATTACTAAAAGGCAAATCTCATGCCAATCAATTTATTGTTACTTTTAAAACAATTATATTTCTTGTATGCTTATTTACCTTAATTCTAATTTATTCAATATTGAATTAAATACTTACTACATATACTATGCTATTCTATATGTTATGCTTTTTTAACACTTTTAAAACATGTTATGCTTTTTTAACCCTTTTAAAACCATTATGTTTCTTTTATGCACATTTATATTGATTCTAATTTATTCAATTTTTATGCACGATTTTTGTATATTGGGATTTCTAATTTAATTCCAATATTAAATATATAGTTATTTTAATTCTAATTATTAATGTTAAATATAAAGTAAAATTACTAAATAGGGTAAGATATAATTATGGTAGATGTTATTAATTTATATTAAGAGGATTTGTTTATAAGAATTAGTTGGTTTTTCCCAATTCCCATGTTTTTATTTTTTCAATTTTTATTTTTTAATTGGACTATTTTTTACCATAATAGTAAATCTTTCTTATTTTAGTTTAATTTTTTTTATCTTCATTTTTTTGCATAAGAGGCAAGTACTAAATCCAATATTGTACGTTAGACTTATTTAAATTAATCATAATAATTAAAATACTAAAAAGGAAAACTAATTTAGAAATAAATCTCAATCTTTAATTTTACATTTCCATAAAGTAACCACATTTAAATTTTTAAAATTATTTTTAAAATAAACATTGATTAAATTTATTGGAAACTAAACTTATCTATAAATTACAATTTTTTTAAAAATTAAAATTTTAAAACAATACAATGATAAATATTATAGAAATAATTCTATTAAAAAAAAATATTTTTTTACGAAGAAAATATTAAAAATTATAAATAATTAAAAATTAAAACTTCTTCCGTAAATTCCAATTCAACATATATATTAATTTTATTGGGGTAGATTCACTTCCAGAACTTTGTGGTTATATAAATTATGGAAATAATTAAGAAAAATCCATGTTTAATCTTGACCGACCCCTTGCTTTATTTAGCAGGCAAAGCAATTACACTTCCATATGATAGTGGTGCGTATCAGAAGCCTAGTTTAATTGCCAATTACTTACTTTAAATAGATAAATAAATAAACCGATATCTTTAGCTAAACCAACATATATATATATATATAAATAAAAATACAACTTAATAAACATATAATAAAAAAAAAAAAAACAAATATAGCTTAAGTATATAATTACGTAAAAATAATGCAAGCTATAAATTTATTAATAATAGAATTTTATTTAGATTTTATTTAGAGTTAAAATGCATGCATGTTTCAGATATTTTCTATAATAATGTAATTTTCCTTAAGGTAGCATGTCAATTAAAAGTGATCGATTACACGCTTCTCAGCTGCTCTTGATTTGAAGAAATCGAAAATACCGACAGCGATAAGAATGACAGTGGAATTTTTTTGGAAAGCAGTTGACCGTTGAAATTGGTGAGATACATCTTATTCGGATTAAAAGTATTTAAAACTACTTCCTGGCCCCTGTGAGCTGTTGAGAATCCCCAATATAAACGCAAAGCCCCATTATAAACGCAAAGCCTCACACTAATTATATCTCCGCCTCGAGAGAGTATTACTGTGCATTAGATTTTTTATTTCAGCGGAATGGAGTTTCTATTAAATGGCGAAGGATATTCCATCCCTGATGCTATCCCTTTGAACAACAGCCCGCCTGCATCTTTGTCTGCATCGCTTTTTGGATTTCACTGCGGAGAGAATTCTCAGCTTTCTGATGGCATTTTGCAGGCGATCCAGAAGACGAAGAATCTGCCAGACAGTGAACGTAGAAGGTTTGCCTATCTCATTTAATGTCTGCCTCCGTGCTCCGTCTTCTAATACTGGTTACTTTTCAATGGATGTACATGAATATGCAAATATGAGTAGAGTACGATTTGTTGCTTGGTTCCGCAGATACGCCCCGAACCCAATTCCATTCCCCATTAACGAGGATTTCGTTTCTGTTTAACGTGATATCGAGTGGAATGGTGTATAGCCGCATCTCCTATGAAGTGAATACAGTTATGAAATGTTCTTCGTTTTCAGAAACCGCGTTCTTGTTTCTCAGTTATCATAACCCCATTAGAGATTATTCATCGAAACAGGTGATATTAATCTGTATTAGTCTTTTCATAGCTTTCTTATGTCAGTTAATGACCATGTCAGGTATTGCAATTCATCTCTCTAAATTTGACATCTTACAGGATTTCAGCAGAGATGGTATCATTGACTATGCAATATCCCAAGGAACTTACAGCAACGTCTATATCTTCAGAAATATAAACGTAATTGTAGAAAAATTGTAAGCTTAAGCAATATTCAATATTTGAGTTTGTTGCATTCTCTGACAGGTGTGATAGGTGTGCTGGTATTGTGTCATTTCAAAAGTTGACATTTCACAATAAATACGCTGATCTTGGAAACCCTTCTAAGGAAACTTTCATTCACTGAGTGATTTTTATTGATTTTCAATTGCTGAATTATGGATAGAGATCGAGGAATCTTATCTGGGCACTTTATGTGATGACAACAAATTTAAAGCAGAAAGAAGTTTCCTCTACAGCTTATGTGATGTTTTTATGGCCGCAAGTCTTGTTACACGAAATACAATATTTTCATGGTTTAACATGAACTTATAGGGTTCCGGAGGCCAACATGAATGGTTTTCTATATCATTACGAGGATTAGACAAATAGGTTGTTAAAAAAAAATTAAAATCTTTGTTGCTATGTTCAGAGTCTCTTGTAACATAAAGTAAGTATGTCAACTGAAAAATGTTATTATTTTTCTTATACAGCATATTATATGAGAGATACTGTTAATGTTGAATTTAAAAGAAAACGTGATGTAATGAAAAAAGAGTGAGACATATTGTTAATGTTGAATTTAAAAGAAAACGTAATGTAATGGAAAAATAGAGAATAAGATTGAGGGTGCTTGATAAAGTTGCTGGTAAAAAAATAGCAATTTGATGCTTAGCTCAGCTACTCCCTAAGCAGTTAAGAATTTGAAGTATAAGTAAGAAAATATTGAAGAAAAGGCTTAAAGTCATTCTTAATACATTGTAATGATTTCATGTATGAATTTGCAGTACATTAATTTGACCATTATAGCTCTCGATCTCAATCAAAAGTCACTAGTCAATTATGACAACAACTTATTAAATTTACATTTTACAACTAATATCAATGTGGTTTAAGGTTATGTGATTCACTAGGGACTCATATTCTAACATGAACTCCCATGTGCACTTGTTAACTCAGATGTTTTAGGAACACGCGTGCATTGTTGAGAAAAAGGATGTTTGTGCTCTGAAGTAGGAGTGTGCACATGTATATATTTCTAAAAAGGAGCATGAACACATTCTAAAACATCTGTGCGTTCCTACTAAAATGTCTAGGACCCTGAAACCCACACGAAACGTTCAAAAGTGGTAATGGTACCTATATATAGTTATAGGGAAATATGCCCTTGAGAGGTTACTTGTTTTAGTTCAAGGTGTTATTTAGTTTTGATTCTTAGATCCTTCTACTATGGTGTAATGACTAGGTTTCTTCGAAAGATGTGTAGGCCCCAAACAACCATGTATGTAGTATCAAAAACCCCCCAATGGCACCCATATTGCTAGTCAAAAGAAGGAATAACCTTGAGAGGTATTTTGTGGTGGTTGAAGGTGTTTTTCATAACCATGTATTCCAAAAATATTGCTACAAGGTCGAATTATTGTCTTTCCTTTGATGACCATGTCAAGGGCCTTCAGATTCATAACTAGTGCTCAAATATTCCAATGATGCGCGTGTCCCTAATTGGAAGATAAGGATTCCCTTAGGATGTGAAGTGTCATGCTTAAAGGTTTCAGTCTGGGACATTGATACTTAGAAGCAACCTCTATGGCCTAAGGCTCATGTTTCCTTCCCTTATAATGTTAAACAGGTTAGTATGAATACTTAATGCTAAAGTCATCTAATGTCATTGATATCCCCACTTGGACGTGAAGGATATGCTTTGGGGAAAAACGAAATCCATCGCTAAAACACGCACATGTTATTAGGACTGTATGTACATAATTTAGAATGTGTGTGCATTATTGAGAAAACACACATGCTATTAAGAATCTACACATGGTCTAGAGCACATTTTCTTTCTTTCTATTTCAATCCTTTTTTATCTAGAGTGACAACTTTTGCATGCACATTTTCTTAGTTGTTTTCCTTGGATTTAGGTTTGAAATGAAAAACCTAGTGGTTTATGCTTGTTATGTACTCAATAAATACATAAATACATGATATACTAGAAATTCTTAAAATTTTCCATAAATCAAATCATTCACTCACAAGAATTAACACAATAATGTAGAGAAAACCATTATGGTTGGGAACACACAACTTTGTTCCTTAAGGAAGGAAACCACTCCATAAACAATGTTTTAATTGTATAATTACAATATTCTCACTATATATGTTCATTACATTGCTTATAATTTTCTTATAACTTTATCTAACCTATTGGGATCATTCTAGGGAAAGAAATTTCTAGAAGGTGGAACCTTCAAATAAGTCTTACTACATTTATTGATTTCTCACTATTACATAGGTGTTATTGACAAGAAATAGCCTCCATACAAAACAATAAACAATCATTCAATTATTATTATTCTACTCAAATACCTTCCTAAGTACTCCATATTAGCCCTATGTGTATACTACATTTCATTCCCCTTTGCATGTTTCATCCTTGAAACATGGTAAGAAACCACATAGTATGATTGGTTAAGATATTCATCTTGATGGTACTAACCATGATCATCGATCCATATAGGTGAAATGTGAACATATGTTCAAATTGATTCATTTCAACCTTGATCAAGAATTTGATTATTCATTGTTATGTTAATTTTGATAACTCCATGCATTATTTTCATACCTCCATGTGCACCTAAAATCGTTGCCTTTTTTGCATCATTTTGGTCCATAATAAATTTGTTGATTCTCATGCTCTTGATGACATTTTTCTTTCGAAGTGGTGTACATGGTGATATACACTGACTTTAGAATTAGGTTTTCCTAGCTTGAACTCCTAAACATGGTTCTCCTTTGAGTCATATGGCTCCTTGATTTTTTCAACTAAGGACTTTCTTTTCATGTTCTTCTGTAGCTAATTTTTCATGTGACCCCTTAAGATCATCTTTTCAACTAGTAGACATATCCAGCAATGTGATTTCCTTTTCTTTACACCAAAACCTTATAAAATTATCTTCTGCATTAATATTAACTATATTAATTTATTTGGTCCAAAATTATCCATGAACAAAATTTGCATCATTCATATCTATACCATTAAAATATGAATGCACAATATATTTATCCATGTTAAATTTCAAATATTTTAAAATAGTCTTACCCTCAACTTGTTGTAAATATGTTTTGTAAGAACATGCAATCTATTAGCCAACTAAACATTGATAAAAATACAGTAACAAATAAGATTAAAAGAAATAATATTTTTTTATTGATAAATACAAAAATAAGATATTTTAATATAGAGCATACAATGAGAATAAACACTTTCTTCTCTCTTTGTTCCTTTTCCCAATATGAGACTAACTATTTAATAATAATATTTCATATCCATTATTATAAGGTTCCTTCATCTTGTAATGGTTATGCAGATTCTACGAATTAGTTGCATTTTCTTTAACACTATCATGCAATAAAATTTTTAAACTCTCTTTCCATAATGACTTTTCGTACCTCGAAAATTCTTTAATATTAGAACCATCATCTTTGCCAATGAAAAACATTCCGCTATGAAAACATAAAAAATAGAACTAGAGATTTGAAAAAAATAGACACACACTTTTCAATATAAATTTTTGAGGTTAAAACATTAAAATGCATGTAACTATCTCTGCACCTTTTATGTCGGCTACGATGACCACAATTTCCAAAATACCATAGCCACTTTGCATCTCTTCGGGTTGGTTTCACTAAAATTTGACCATTATATCAAAAGATATATGCTCTGTTAATAGTGTATTGATTCTTAAAAAAACCATAAAATAATCGATTTCTGAGTCAACATTATTTCCACTTTCTAGACTCCATTTTGGTTCATTTATGTTTAGAGATTGATTGTTATTTTTAGAGGAACTCAAATATCTCACTATTTTCTTTGATTTTTTCTTTAATTTTTTCAAAGTACACTATTACTTTTTGTTCATTAAAAAATATGTAGAAAGGAAAAGAATACTTCCCTTTTCTTATCGAGAGAAAAGAGATCTAATCAACAAATATGAACATATAAGTTAAAAGGAAAATAAATATTAAAATATATCTTAAAAGGAAAACTCGAAGATTTAGGAATATAATTCAAATCATTCATTTACAAAATTAACAAGACAATGTTGAGAAAATACTTGAAACAAGATAGGCTGAATGGTAGCTAGTCTCTAGCTTGAGCAGGAAGCATGTAAAAGAACATTATATGCTGCAACAGTTTATACAAATACATGGATTATTATCTCTGGTTTCCCAATCATCTACATTTTTCCAGTGCTGCACCTCCTATAAAACATTCATAAAGCCAATATTCAATGGCAAATTGTGTCGTTATTAATTTATCACATGACATAACATCATAAAGTCATGCCCTAAATTTACAAATTGTAATTCGTTTTAGAATAACAAATTCTAATGTCGAATCCAACCTCCCGGAATGGGACAAGAATATTGTGAATGGATGACACCAAATAGAAAAAAGACTCTGCAACATTCTTCTTTCTTATATCCATTTCTGGGACAAAAGTAGTAGTACCAAAGAGGTGATAAGAGCGGTTCCTGAATCCATTTATGATATCGCCCATGCCCACAAGGCTAGTTCCTCTCAGCTTTTAAAACTTACAGAAAACCCTGTATGAGTGGGCTAGTTTACGTAGTTCACTTTTCTCATGAAACAATAGTCTGACCTTATGAATGAAATGCTATTATTCAATGAATGAAATTGAATGATTGAATCAAGATATCAATGGAGGTATCATTAGATAGAACTGGGTGGTGCACCATAGAAGAGAAGTAGCTACCATGAGAAATCACTTCCAGAAAGAAGTTGCTATCATGAGAGATTATCTAGCTAATCGAGAAGTAGTTGTGACTCGGGTAGTTGTGCATATTATGTGCGGTGATCGAGGGCATGTGCAGTGAATCTTGTTTTATAACCTTTAGGGAGGCATTTAGCCCAAGTTTAATTGGTTTATTTGGACCCTAAAATATACCAGAGAAGTCTTCCTTGTGTTGGATTGTGTCAAACCACAAAATCGAGGGAACCCACCGATTTCAACAGATGTGAGTCTCTCCTCTTGCAAGCTTTTTCTGAGGTGCAAAGTTGCAAAACTTTGTTACAGGTGTAGACAGATGAGATACCTTTGCTACTGAGATTATGCTACTCGAGCTTAAGGCACAAGGAGCATATCTACAAGCACGGATAAACATGCTTAAGCAAGCTCAATGATTGATGAAGGTAGCAGAGCAAGATAAAGTTTACCTAAATTTTAAAATCACAATTTCATCGCCATCAACATTAACAAAGCCACCAACCTTCAGAAATTCATTGTCGTTGTGTTCTAGCCATGGAGGAGAAAGAAGGAATAGAGGTATTTTTCATTCATTTTCCCTGGTTATTTGATGGCATGTAACACTTTGCTATGTTCCCTTCAATTATTCATGGTCATAGTTTTTCTTCTGTCACTCAAGGTTTCACTATATATAATGTTTGCAGTGCAATAGATGCACGAGTTTAGGGTATAAGATTATAAAGGCCAAACTATTAAGGATCTAGGTGAACAACTAACATAGAGAGGTCTAAGAGATGCTCAGCCAACTTCTAGTTGAGTATGCTTACAATGTTATACAATGCTATGACCTTCACTACATTGGACAAAACTTTAGATGAAACACAGGAAATGTAATTGCGCATATGCCCAATTGTATTCGTTAATATACAACCTTATTGTTAATGAAATGAATTGTATTCTATGCAGAAACGAAAGGCAGGGTAAACAATATGTAGTTATGGGATACCAATAAAACCATGAAAGGAAATGCAACCTTGACGCATTCAGCTAGGATGCACTGTTACAAGATACATTGATAAGAAATTTGGTGTAAAAATTTCAATTTACTAACCGAGCAACATGTTGGGATGACTTAGCTCGATGGGATGACTTAGCTCCTTTAGAATGAAGAGACATAAACTGATCACAATGGACAAGAAGTGCTCCCATAAATATCCAAATGACAAGTGAGAGACGTGAAGGCCATAAGGAACAAGAGACCCTAATCAGAAACCATGCAAGACAATGGAGACTCATCTAATATTCAACAACGGTCATTGGGGAGAATTCACTGCATCAACACACTAGCATAGCAATTCAAGAGGATATCTAAACAAATTGTTGGAATTGACTCTATGTATGCATTCCGTTGTGAAATCAATGTCAAAATTGAAAATTTCAAGTAGAAATAGAATCTTTCTTTTCAAGTTTTAAAGCTTCGCTTTCTAATGCCAGTTGTGATTACGTTACAACTCAGTTTATATTTTTACTCATGGTATTAGTTAAGATTTAACATCCTAACATTTTCAAATTTAAAAAATAGAATTTCTTTCCAAGGTAAATTTCAAATTTTACTTTTTAAAAGATTAAAATATAATCTACAAGTCTAATGGAATAGGCCTTCTAGTATTAATAAAGTATTATTCACCCTAGATGTGGGTGATTAGATAGAGGGAACAGATGATGGGACAGGGGTGGGCGAGGTGAGATGAAACCTGCCTTCCCTATACCACATGGCATATCAAATGATGCAGTTAAATCCTTGGCATACAAGGAACACCGGGAGCATTTGCTTCACTTCAGATGGCATTGATCTACACAGTCTGTCTGCCAATTTACTAAATGCCTTCACACGTTCTGGTATGAGTGATGCATCCACTCAATTCAATGCAGTAGTTATGATGGGTGCCACTGGAGGCGGGATGGAGAATGATAAATTCATGTTTAGCAATAGGATTGTTCTAGTGTTTATGGTGCTGTGTTGGTCTGGCTTTAGTCGGTCTTGGTATGTCGCCCTATGGGTCTGGTTATGCTCAGGCTATCCAAAGAAGATGCCTCCATCTCTACCCCAGTGTCTTCAGGAGGCCTCCTGCCCTCGTTTGGATTCTCTTTTGATCAGCCTAAGCTCGGGGGTGGTGGGTGAACTGTTCGGTTTCAACAGAGTTGTTGTGGTCTTTGTGATGCCCCGTCTTCGCCATAGGACGAGGAGCCATAGGGGAACTCCTCGGTGTGTGCCTTCCAGCACGACCTTCACTTCTCCATCCCTCTCCAGCGAGCTTATTGCCAGCCATTATCCCTGCACTCGAAGTGGGAGAGGGCGCTTCCATCTCCCCATCCACTACCCTGTTGATTCCTCAGCGTCTCCCTCTTTGGCTCTGCGATTTTCTCTTTTAATTGCACTCAGAATCGACCTAGGATAACGGCCCATATCTCTATGATATTTCATGAAGAAGCCCAGGTGGTGGGTGAGTCCAGTTCCCAGGAAGAGGGCCTTGCCTTTGTCTCTATTCAGAATCCTCTCACTTTGTAGGTTCTAGAGATCCAAATTGACTTTGCCTCGGATGTGGCGATGGAAACAGAGGCTCCTGGTCCTTCTGATGTTGCAGCTGTTCGCGCCAGGGATGAAGGTGAAGTGGCTCACGATAGGGAGCTTCCTGAGTTCGGTTGGTGCCGAATAGAGGAAGAGCATCCAGATGTGTAGATCTCTCTTTGTTACTTCTGTCTCCTGTAATGCGGCCCATAAAAGCGGGCATTTTTTTGGCTCATACGTATCAATGGATTTACATCTGCAGGATATGGGTTAATATGCATGTTTTTTCTTGGAATTTTTTCAAACGCAGTACTTCCTCCCTTGCGTGGATTTTGAATTCTAGTTCACAATTCAGCTCTCTGTCATGGACAGTGTCTCTACTCTTCTCTGTCACTCCAACAGGGCAGTTGTTTTTTAGTATGGTCTAGATGTAAATTTATCCTTTTTATGTTAATAGAGTAATTTTACTTAGAAAAAAGAAAGAAAGTATTATTCAAAGGGAAATATGGTTGCATCTAATTTGATAAGCTATGAATGTGTTGGGATTGTGAACCTATTTTTTATTGGAAACACTTTTGCAGATAACGCCTTTATGGTTATCCCCAATCGATTGAAGATTGATTGAACGGGATAATGTTTAAACAATTTTCTCAGGCATATAAATTTTCTTTGTATTTCCTCAACAAGGAAGTATTGTTTCCAAGTATTCTTATCATTTGAGGATCCAAGGATATTTCTATAAATCATATTATGAAGTCATAGTTAGAATGTGATCATATATAAATCAGATATTGAAACAGAGAATTTCATTTCAAACATAGGCTTATTGTTTATAATCATCTGAAGATTTAGAGTTGCAGAACAAATTAATTCTGAGATAGAGAATGTCATTTGAGACAAAGGCTTGTTGTTTGTAATCATCAGTAAATTTAGAGTTGCAGAATGAATTAACGATGGCTCGATGGGATGGCTTAGCTCCATTAAAATGAAGAGACATAAACCGGTCACAATGGACAAGAAGTGCTCCCATAAATAGCCAGATGACCAGTGAGAGAAATGAAGGCTACAAGGAACAAGAGACCCTAATCAGAAACCATGGCAGACAATGGAGATTCATCTAATATGCAACAACAATCATTGGGGAGAATGGAGGACAAATATCTTGTCACTATTCTAAATTATTGTAGGAAGGCCATGGCAATTCACAAATTTAAGTTTAAATCAAATCAATTTATGATGCTTAGATTTTTATCAAAGGAATTTTGGTTGGTTCTACGATATTTGAGCATGAAGCATTTGTCAAACATGATGAATGCTCAAGGATATGGAGGCTATTTTTGAATATGTATTTATTAGCACAAGTTGAAGATGCATATACTATCATGAAAGGAAATGCAACCTTGATGCATTCAGTTAGGATGCACTGTTACAAGATACATTGATAAGAAATTTCATCATGGTGTAATCAAGATTTCAAATAGTATTTTAAAAATAGAGTTATCTTATAAAAAATGTATTATCTAACATATATTACTCATCGAATGTTACAGATATTGTAATATTATTTTGTTTTTTTGCTTTTGGTTAGGCAAAAAATGCTGGATAGTTATTCTGAGGTTCATACATCTAAACCTTTAAGAGATGAGAGTTATGAATCAGTCATGACATATAGTATATTGGTAGACCTGCATGTACTTGGAGAAATTGGACGACCAAAATAGCCCATATTATCCATAGATATACTTCGAGTAGTGGGGAGAACTGTGGACTCAAACGATATAGGTCATAATAAGAGACAATGATTGAGGAGAGTGTGTATACATTCACCTGGCTTGTCTTTAACAAGGATGAGGTGGTAGGAGAAGAGGATTGCTAGTTAGAATCTAACAGTACTGATTTAGCCCTCAACAGATAGTGATAGTAGTGCATTTTCCATCATGAGGATCAGATTTATACAATACATATTCTCGTTCAGGCTCCTAAGTGTCAGTTAGAATCTAATCGTACTGATTTAGTCCTCAACATATCCGTAACTTGCAAGCATCTTTCAAGAAGAAATAGAGACATTCTCATCAAATTGCAAATTGCAAGTAGAAATAGAAGCTTTCTTTTCAAGTTTGAAAGCTTGGCTTTCTAATGCCAGTTTTCATTACATTACAATTCAATTTATATTTTTACTCATGGTATTAGTTAAGATTTAACATCTTAACATTTTCAAATTTAAAAAATAGCAAGAAAAAATTGTGCAAGTGCACACATCAAGAAAATGTTTACTAAATAATCTTGCATGAAATTTTGATTTACTAACCGAGAAACATGATTGGATGACTTAGCTCCATTAGAATGAAGGCAAACCTACATGTACTTAGAGAAATTGGACTACCACAACAATTCAAGAGGATACATAAACGAACATGATGAATTCTCAAGGATATGGAGGATTAGGACAAGTTGAAGATGCAACATGATGGGATGAATTAGCTCGATGGGATGACATAGCTCCATTAGAATGAAGGCATACTTGCATGTACTTAGAGAAATTGGACTACCAAAGAAATTTAAGAGGATATCTAAATGAACATCATGAATGCTTAACCATATGGATGATATTTTTGAATATACTTTTCTTAGGAAAAGTTGAAGATGCATATACTATCATGATTGGATGACTTAGGTCATCGTTAGAGTGTCACGTGGTGATCATTGGCGCTGCTCAACTTATGTTCAAGGATTCTGCATTAGTGAATGTGGAAAACAACAAAATATTTATGAATAGTTCCAAAGTGAGACCCATGTCGTGAGGATTCTTGAGAGCTAGATGAAGCCAGATGAAGAGTCCGATATTCAAGGTGAAGATCCAAACCCTACATGAGTAGTTTTAACAGTCATTTAACAATCAGTTAAGTAGCAAAAGGTTTTGGCATGGTTGATTCAAAACAAGTAGCAAAATGTTATAGGACAATGATTCAAAAGAAAATCGTTTCATGTGGAGATAGGGGCAC
Organism: Pinus taeda; assembly: GCA_000404065.3. NCBI lineage: Eukaryota > Viridiplantae > Streptophyta > Pinopsida > Pinales > Pinaceae > Pinus > Pinus taeda. Next base: position 92,898 of record APFE030183144.1, on the reverse strand, counting down.
TTGGATACGTGGAAACTCCACTTGGCAGTTAACTTCATTTTTTTGTTTTATTTAATTTCTTTTTAGTTATTGTATTTTTTTCATTGAAACTTTTATTTTTAATTTAAAGAATCAAATGGCCTTGCATGCATGACACGTGTCTACCTCACCATCTCTTTAAAAAAATAAATTTTAATTAATCAGTTCCTTATCATTACTCAATCCATTATTTCATTTACTTTTTTAAGCTTCCTCTCTACCTGTAGGTGAATGAGCCATATTTGGAGATACTACATTTCTTAGAAATCCATCTTTGCAAAGAAAAACATGCTAAAGCTTTTGCGCTGCCTTTTAACATCATGATAGTGAATTGCCCTGTTCTATTTGCAGCTTTTGTCCCTGTTCTATTCTATTTGCGGCTTTTGTCCCTATTTTGCTCTATTGGTAGGGACTTGCCGCTTCAAAGCTATACTTTAGCTTGCAACATAGTTTCTGCAACATAAACTTAAACATTTTCAGGAATTATTAACAGAGAAAGAAGTAAAGGAAATTCTTGAAGAATATTAAGCATATACAGAAGAATTGATAGATTTTGAAGCTTTTCTCTGGGTGAGTTATTTTCAACTTTATCGTGTAAAAGTTTTTATGTTGGCAAAGTGCAGTGCTTTGTCGGGGTTGATAAATATTCTTCAAGTAACAGAAGTGTGTCGGCCCTTTATCCATTGTTTGGGTTTCCTCTTAAAGGACTCAGAAAAGAAGAAAAAATCCCTTTCTTTAATTCCAGGAATGCAAGTTCTGCAATCTTCAAAAATCTGGAAATTAACATTGTTTTTGTTTTTGATGCATAGTTAAATAAGAAAAGTAACCCTTTTTGTGTCAGATTTCTTTAATGCTACATTCAAGTTTTGATTATTTTTGAACTTTTGAAAGTTATCAACTTCGGAGTGGGCGCATTGTTCCTGCAATGCCCCAAACTAGGGTAGATTTTTGAATATTTTTTCTATAATAAAAATTGTATGGTATCATTCTTGGCATTCAACGAGGCTAATGCCTACTTCAAGTCCAGGCAGAGAATCATTTTTAGATTCACATTTCTTTTCCAGAAGCCTGATTTGATGAATATGACATTGCTTCCCTTTGTTCCTACTTGGAGGATGAGCACCCTTTTGAATTTAAAGTTGTTGTAAGTTTTTTCTCATAATTATTTTTTGTTTACTTCAAAATAGAGATTTATTTTTTAGGACTATTGCAAATGTTATTTTTTATTTTAATTTCTCTGAGGTCTGGTGCATTCCTCTAATTAGTTTGATTATGTAGTTTTGGGCATTTGGATAGCTTGAGGACTGATGTTCTCATAGGATTCTCCAGGCCTAACCGCACTACTACAATCTTGCATTGATCCAAGAAAATCCTTTAGGACATGAAACACATGCCATCTAATGATCAATGTCAGAAACAATAAATACTACCAACTGAGCTAACCATATGAAACATAACTCTAAATCTGTAGGAAACTGCTCGCAAAAAAAATCCTCTTCGCGATTTTTTTTAGCCATCAATTGCAATTTTTTCTTCAATTTTTGCTTTACTGGTAGGGTTTAGATGGGTAATGCTGGGGTGTGCCGGAACTCGCATCTGTGAACTCAGGGTGGCATGGGTATCTGGTATTGAAATCTGGTATTGAAAGGAAAAAGTATAGTTGCTTATGAAGATGTTGTTAGCAAAAAAACTTCTGCCACTAGTATTGCTCATTAACAATAAATCCTTTGGTGAGCATTGAAGTTTGAATGCAGACAAGGTCTATGTATTTAGTTCAAGTTAAACTAATTCTTTTTAACCACTCTTCATTCTTTTCTACTCTCTTATGTTTCGTAATGGCTTTCTTTCCTAATTATTTAGGAGCTATAATTATTTGAACTTTATTAACCTAAAATTGTTGTGAATGCTACAGGGATACAAATTAATTATGGAGAATTGTAAAGCTAATGCAAAATACCTGACAGAAATTAGAAATCAGAAGAGACTGGACCTTTCAGAATACTTTCCAAAATCCTTGAAGATACTAAACATTTCAGAACACTTTCCAAAGATGTCTAGTCGTTTTGCTACTATTTTGTTCGGCTTTATCATATTCTATTCATTTTGCTGCTATTTTGTTCAGCTTAACCAGAGTCTTTGGCTTTACAAACCAACCCAATGGCCCATAACCAAATCCGTTGCTTTCAGAATGTTTAGACTGGAAATAGTAGATGTTATAGATGGCGTCCCCTCAGAGATTTTTCATCCAGAAAATAAAGGATGCAGGCGCAAGATTAATGGAAAGTAGTAGAGGGAGGACATGGAAAGGAGCAGAGGGAGGACTTTAGCAGAACTTAGGCCAAGCAGTTGGAAGTGCATGACATAGTGCTATCAACTTTTGAATGTCAAACACCTGTATGACACTTGTTTACATGTAAATGAAATGGTGGCAGGCGTACATGCAAGTGGTGGTGTACATGTAGGTTGTTCGTACATGCAGTATGATAATATAGTTACATGTAGTGGTGCATATTCATAACATTTAATGCTTTAAACTACTACTAGTATTAGCTTACCTCTTTCAAAACTTCTCAAAAAATACGAAAGGAACATACTAATATAAGATATGATTTTAGTCTCTTATAGCCTCCCTACCACGGGAAGAGGCCAAATAAGATGATTAAACATATTTCCTTATAAAACTACACGGTGGTCTTTAAAAAATTTGGATAAAGTTAAGTTATCCATGACAGTGACCAGCTAAAACTAATGTTAACTCACATTTTTCAATTGCTATAGTCCCTGGCCATTGTCATATAGTAGGGACTATAATGTAACACCAAATACTATTCCTTTATTAAGTGCTACCATTATAAAATACTAATCCCATATCCATTAAATTTCTTACACTTCTTTTATAATACTATCCAATCTCCTAAAAACATTTTAGAGAAAGAATTGTCGAATAGGTGGAACCTTCTTGTAGTCTTCCTACATTTATTTTTTCAAATTATTACATGATCCTTAGCCACTAACTTTTATTATTCATCTTGGAATTATGCTTCGATACCTCCCCAACACCCAATATTACTCTCATAGTTATATTATATTGTTATAAATACATCAAAACTTTCTCTCCTAGTTATATTATAATGTCATAAATATATCAAAATTTTCATATTTCATGTTATTTTTGTATAGGCTAAACAAATCCATCATTACCAAAACTCTACACACATATAGAGTTGATTTTGCACATTCTAAATAATTATTTAAAATAAATATAATATTATTTATTATTTCAAACCCATTTTCGTCTTAACATATATTATAATAAAATATATAACTCTTATATTTTTGCAATTACATTTTATCGTAAAATATATACAAAATGTATTTCTTCAATTATTTTTTATCACCTTAACTATTTTAAAATAAGTTATTTGCTACCTAGTACACAATGATATATACAATCTAAAAAAAATATTTTGTTATTTTAAGACCGTGATCCTTGCGAGAACCCAAGATTGTATAATTTCAAGGTATAACAAAGTTTCATAATTCTTTTTTTTTTTGAGAAAATAGTTTGCATGATAGCAATTTTCTTTGTACAATTCTACAATAGTTTTTACGTGATATTTCATCATTTAGGAACTGAATGCTTTTATTAATAGAAACATTTGTATTATACTTTGAATGAAAGACAGCATACCATTATTAAAAGACTCAAAACTAACAAAGTTACCAATTTAATGAGAGATCTTTAGCAAAAAATGCCTATATTTTTGCACAAAAAGCATGAAAATTCTTGGATGACAATGGTCAAAATTCCTTCACAGGTGAAAATTTAACTCTATCTTTATCCTTTAGTCTTGAAAGAACTATAAAATTGTGTTCAGAAGCTAGCATAAGCCATCTTAAGCCTACAAAAGGGATAAAATTTCCGTCGTTACTTTTATGAAATTTGTTGTGTTTTTTCTTCCTCTGTGCTGCATTTTTATGATAACCCAATCTGATTCCACATAGTGGGTCATATCCCTCTTTTGTCACTACCAATTTTCCTTTCCATTGTATGAGGATTTGGATGTAATAGGTGCCTTGGAATTAATATTGTAACGAAGTTGTTCCCCTTAAAATTTATGCCCAAATGTGTTTTAAAAGTCAAATTTATTTAGAGTTTTGTTTCTGGCTTATGTGTTGTGACTGTTCCTAGCCTAGATTATTACTAACAATTATGAAATTTCGATTTATATAGGGATTACTACATAATCTATAGTTGTAGATCATGGTGTTATTGCTAGGTTATATCTTAAGTCATTGTCACAGGGTTTAAATACCATAACACCTCCATTGCTGCACAAATGAGTTGTTTATAACCTTAAACTATTCATTGTTGTGAAAGAGAAACTATGCCAACTCCAGAAGACAAAACAATTTAAGGGGGACATATTGCACATTTTGAACCATAGGATATCACAACCATCAATGCATCTCAAGGCATGAAGATGGCTTTTGAACAAGTAGGGTGTATGAGATTCTGTGAAAAATTTCAGGGGTATCATTTGTAGTTGAGAAAGGAATTTTCTAGGGGTTTTGAGGTTGTGAAAGAAAAGGTGGGAAGTCTAACTTTTCTAGTCTTAGCTCAATCAATAGATGAGGCCACTAAGATCCCTTTTAATGGATAGGATTGGCTCAAAGGAATAGATTTTCATTTGGTTCATTTCAACGACTTTCTCAAGCCAAAACACTTGAAAGAGCACGATTTAGTTGTTCCAAGGAGTTATTTACAATATCATCATAGAAAACTATTGGAGGTCATTAAAAGGTGCTTCACATATGAAGGGAGCTTCAATAAGTTGTATCACTATCACATTAGGCTCTTAATGAATTTTACTGGCAAGAAATATTTGTATCTTCCCTATTATTTGTTTAAGAGTCTATGTAATATGGCTAATTGAGTTCGAACAAAAGGAAGTCAAGTTGAGGCCAATTTTATAATTTTTTCATGAGCTTGAGAAGAAGGAGAAGTCATGGCAAGAGTTTTTGGTTTCTTCAGGATGGGCAGCAAAATCTTCAAACAATAAAAAGACTAATAAATACACTCCTTTGATTGTGATTAAATAAGATTCACCTACAGCAATAAGTTCAGTCAAGAAGCCTTCGACTAAAATAAAATTTGTTAATAAGAAAAGTTATAAGAGGCTACATTTCTCCCATGAGGTAGAAAAGGTGGTAAGTGTGCCAAGAACAAGAGCTGCAACAAAGAGATTACTTGTGGGTTCTCCAAATTCACCCATTCAAGATATTGAATCAGAGAGCACACAGAAGCAAGTGGAACCTGATGAAAGGGACCACAAATTTGGAGAGTTACAAGATCAATTGGACAAGGCCCATCTAAAAATAGCATACTTGCAAGAGGAGAATAGGGAGTTTAGGCATAAAGTGTCACAAGAAAGAAGTAGATAAACTTGCAGAGAAGGATCATAGGGACAAGTTGAGTTTGTTTATACATGTACAAGCTATTGAATTAATCCTTAATAGGGCTAATTACAAATTGAAGTGGACCTTTCCTTTGCATAGGAAAGTGAAAAAATTATATGTACAAAAATTGTTCCTAAAAAGAAGACTCGGGTTGGTCAAGGAGAATCTCACTGAAGTTAAGGAAGCTGGAAGGAAGAGGAGAGAGGTAAGTTGGAAATACTTTCATAGGTTAGTACATAGGCGGATCTCCAACAAGAAACCTCAACTCAACTTTAAAATTTTTATTTTGGCTCAAGAGATTAAAAAAGGTAAATTTTAATGAAACCTTTAAAACTGCAGCAAGGGGTGTGCTGCACTTTTTATATAAATTTTGATAATGGTGGGATAGTTAAGTTGCAAATTTTACTATCATGAGGGAATTATATGAAGTTTCCAACATCCACTTTGACGTCTCATGCACTTTATATTAAAAAATGAGTCATTATATGTTTGGTTTTTGGAGGCGCTACAAAAGCAGACAATGTTCTTGTGAAAGTGGGGAATAGGTCAAAGGGAGGTTTGTGGCTATTTTGAATATTATTTGGGAGGTTCATAACCACCCCATGATTATTTTAAGCATACCCATTTTATTCATTTTTATAGAAAGGGGTCACAACCATACAGAGCATGGAATCTACTTCAATTTGTTATGAAACGACCTAATGCACCGTGAGTCTGGACAATCAGTGCTTTTCATTTCAAATTCTGGACTCTTAGAATTATATAGGTGGTTTATATCCCCTAGATAGGTGAAAAATTACCTTAGGAGTTTATTTTAATGTTTATTGGTCAATATTCGAAGTTAGTGATGTTTTAGGCTTGGATTGGTTTTAAGGAAAATTGTTCCTATTTTTCAGTGTATGCACTTGTTTTTGGATGTATATAGTTAAATGTTGGTTTTGGTAAATTATTTTGACCAGATAAAGTAGGATATAGAATCCTTAATGATGTATAAAGAGATCAATAGAATACGTTAAATGGCTATGTTAGTTGAGATTAGAGAAACATAATTTTTTGCACTATATTTTTGAAAACTTTGCGAGTGAATGAATGAAATAAAAAGTGATTTGTAGGGATTCTTGAATTAGAATTTTGTTTGGGTTTGTGCTCCTTTGATATTGTAAGGTATATGTGTGCTCACATCCCTTTAATGTTGATATTCTTGCTAGGAAAACCAAAATTTTAATTGATAATTCATATTCAATGATGCTCTATTTTAGTTTGACAAGTTATCAATGTTTTCAGCTTAAAGTAGCATTTTAGAAGTCATCCATGGTTTGATTCTCTAACGTGTTATCTTTTTCCTTTAGTACATTCACCTTGTAAAACAATTTGACTTAAATACGACCACCAAGGTTTCCTACCTTGCCCCTCTCGAGAAATCCTCTCTTTTCCATCATCTCACTAGACAAAAACTAATTTGACATGACTGCATGCCTAGTGGATCCGTCTCTTTTCTCATCAACAGACCTTTAGAAAATCAAATACTTTTGAGGTTATTACCCAGCCTAATATAATATTTGTTTAGTAATCTCAGTGAGAGAGCCCTCTCCAGGCCAGACGGGCTACATTCTAGCCTAAAGCAGTTTGTGGTTACCATTGGAATTCCTTTTTCAGCCTAGGGAAATCACATAGTATTAATAGTTGGTGTATACAAGTGAAAAGTTTTGGACCCTAGAGACGTAAATAACTTTGAATGGATTTGGTGTTAGGAAACCTCTATCCTACTAAGGGGTCTATCTGAGTTGGATGTTTGCAATTAGTACACTAGTAAGCTTCCCCTATCCTTTAAGTGTGCTCTCCTATGTTTTAACTTTGTCAAGACTAGAGAGTGCACTTTTAGGGTATGTATGTATCTCAATGAATTTATTTTATATTGTTGGAAGCCTTATATTTCATTCTATAAGTTTAATTGGGGTCAAAATTGTAGGTCTAAAGCTTGTGCATGCCTTCTGTAGTATGAAATTGGGCTATGTGTGGTGTGCTTGAACATTTGAAGCTTCCTAGCTATAGATGGGGGTAGACGCAATGGTATAGTGGGTGTGAAGATCCCAACATTTTTAATTAGTTACTTTATTGTCTATGTGTACATTTTTTGAGCTTGAACTCTCATCTTATAGAAGCTAAAGGTAGATTCACTCTTAAGCATGGGAAAATTGTTTATTTTTACCATTGTTATGAGCTCGTCGTAAGAAATTTCCATTCTAGGGTTTGGGAGTGGTTGGTATCATCGCGGGTGGATTTCCCATTTCTAGCAAGAGATGAGGCCAGTGGAGGGTGAAGGACACCACTTCTCTAGGGTGGAAGTATTGTACCCAAAGGAGGCAACTCTCGATAGGGGTCACCGATGATCTGGGTGCAAGCGATATAGACAACCTTTCAAAGCTGGCTCTAATTTCTTCTAATTCTAGCTAAATTCCTCTTTCTGCTTCAACAGGTGTATCAATCATCTATTGTTAGACTGGACGATTCATGAGTTTTTCCTCTGATCAGTCCAACCCTCGTTATCAGCGCAATCAAGCAATAGGCCTGTTTTCCCCTTTCTCTGCCTATAATTCCATATAAATTATAAAAATATACTAGCGTTACTTTTAAATAGAGGGAAATTCATTTTTAAACACCAAATACACAGTCACAGGCTTTTGTTCCAAAGGAACAGAATAACACTATCGACACTTTAAAACACTGTCGTGACTCATAAATAGTATTAGTGTTAACTCCAAAGAATTACACAATCGGCGGAATTACAAGGGAAATATTAACATCCAGCCATACACTATCGGCCTAACTTTAAAAGAAATGTGATGTACACATTAACACTCTCGGTGCTTTAACTATTGCCCTTCTGATAGCCTCTTCCTCGATGTGATAACACGTGGCTCTAAGCAATCGTTATCAACGACTTCAATAAACCAATGCTTGGTTCCTTCTGCTCTAGGCTTGCGATGCGATAAGCCTCACACACCTGATAACTTATCCATCCTACTCTATAATGTTTGGTCCGAACTGTCAGAGTTTCAGACTTCGATGGTTCTAAAGGTCCTTTCGCTCCACTTGTGGTACTACAATGTGATATTGGTTGAGACCTGATACGGGTATGAACCAAATTTTATAAAATTTTAAGTCTACAACTTCATTCAACTAAGTACTTACATGGGCTTTCCTATGTAAAACAGATTTTTTGCTTGGAAGCTCAACAATACATGTAAGAGGAACAGACATGCTGATATATGGAAAAACCCACACCATTAGAATTTAAGCAAGTATTAATCAGAAAAACACCATTAACAAAGTTCAGAAGTAAGGAACTACATTCAAATTCGAGTTGACAGAGAATCATAAAAATCGGATGCACAGAGAGAGTTTTCAATATGACAATTTCTCTGGGATCGACTAACTCAGAGAAGTCCCATTATTTTCTTTTTAAATTAATAGATAAAGCTTACTCAGTCTCTATCTCTTACAAAACCATGCCCTTTACATAGAGCAATTTAAAGAAATTACGCATAAAGCTTACTACAACTTATCCATAAAGCGATTATTACAACTTCTTCTTATTCTTAAATTTTGTCCTTATCCTAAACTAGAAAAGCGTGGAAATTGCTAGATAAAGGACCCAACTCCTTTTCCTGTAGTTTTTTTTTTCGATTTTTGGAATAAGTTTGGAGATATTTCCCTCCAAGTCACATGCTTCTACTTCAGACTCCTGAGGACAAAATTCTTCATGGGCTCCTATCAATGAGTTCATCTACAGAACTGCCCAGTTTCTGTAGCATGTCTTATGTAACCCAAATAGCTTCAACTGTTGGTTGATCCTTCCACTTTACCAAATACTGGAGGTATTTTTGCCCCCTTGTTTTCTTAAACAACTTCTTGTCCAAAATTCTGTCTGTTTGTAATTCCTTTACTATGGGTAGATGTTTTACCTAGTCAATCTCTTGGGTCTCTTGATCTTGTGTTGTATCATCTGTAGTTTCACCTTCATACTTTTACAGGTCTGCAACATTAAAAATTGGTGATATTCCAACATCAGGGAGTAACTCAATCTCATAGGTATTTGCAAAATATTTCCTCAACACTCTCCACAGTCAAATTTTTTTGAACTTCAATTTGTTATACTCCCTCTCTAGAAACCTCTCCTTTTTGAGATGTACTAAAACCATATCTCAAACTTCAAAGTTCACCTCTCTTCTTCTCATGTTTCCTCTAGTTTTGTACTTGATTTTCCTATCCTACAACTATTGTTTCACATGTTCATGTATTGCTTGCATTTCTGATGGTAAATCTTCACCCTTTACGCTTCTCATCTCATATTTTCCCAAGTTTCTTAACTCAGATACTCCTCTTGGATGCATTCCATAAACAATATGGAATGGACTCTATCCCGTACTCCTATTAGTTGAGTCATTATAGGCATATTCAGCTTGTGCCAACACTTGATCCCACTAATTTGGATGTTCTGCAGTAAGGTTCCTTAAAAGATTACCCAAATTCATGTTCACAACTTTAGTCTATCCATCAGTTTGTGGATGATAGGTAGAACTAAAACTTAATTTAGTTCCCAATTTCTTCCATAGTGTCCTCCAGAAATGTCCAACAAATTTGGAATCCCTGTCTGAGACAATACTCTTAGGCAACCCATGCAATCTTACAACCTCCTTAAAAAACAAATTAGCATTGTGAGAAGCATCACTAGTCTTATAACATGGAATAAAATGTGTCATTTTTGAAAGTATGTCCACTACAACAAAAATTGAATCATTACCTTTTTGAGTATTTGGTAAGCCCAAAACAAAATCCATACTTACCATATCCCAAGGCCTATCTGGAATTGGTAATGGGATATACAAACTCATCGTTTTGCTCATTTCCTTTGCATATTCACAGACTTTGCAAGTTTTCATATACCTCTCCACTTCAGATTTCATTTTCAGCCAGAAATAAAATCTGTTTAACTTCTCATTAGTCTTCTCTACACGAAAATGTCTTGCAATTCCTCCACTATGTTTCTCTTTGATTAAGTTCTCCCTCATAGAACAGTTTGGTATGCACAGCTGATTTTTCATAAACAACAGTCCATCTTGTAAGAAGTAATCCAACCATTTACTCCTATCCATCAAAATAGGATTTTTACAAGCTTCAAATTCCTCTTTAAAATTTGGATATGTTTCATACAATTCTTTAAGAAAATCAAAACCCAACACTTGGATTTGACTCTCTCAAAATAATACATTCCTCCTACTTAAGGCATCTGCAACTTTGTTTGATTGGCCATTTATATGCTTCAAGACAAAATGGAAACCTTGAAGATACTCTACCCATTTAGCATGTTTCCAGCTAAGCTTTGGCTGCTGCATAATATACTATAGTGCATGGTTATCTGAATAACGTATGAACACCTTTGACATTAGATACTGCCTCCATTTCTTCAATGACTACACAACTACATAGAAATCCTTGTCATAAGAAGAACACTTCCTTTTTGAATCATTCAACTTTTCACTAAAATAAGTTTTTGGTCTGCCTTCCTGACTTAATACACCTCCAATAGCTTCTCCGTTGGCATCACACTTCACTTGGAAAGGTTTACTAAAATCAGGTAGAACCAAAATATGCTTTTCAGTGATCTTCTTCTTCAATAGCCAGAAATTCTTTTCTGCTTCAGCAGTCCATCTAAATGGTTATTTATCCTTCATTACGGTCTCAATAATAGGTGCATTGGTCTTACTAAAATTCTTGATGAATTTTCTATAAAAGCTATCAAGACCATGAAAACTTCTTACCTCAAAAACACTTTTAGGTGAACGCCACTCCATGATTGTCTCGATCTTCTCTCGATCCATCTTCAGCCCTTCAGCAGAAATATCAAAACCCAAGTACACTAGCTCTTCGTTCATGAATGAAAACTTCTTCAAATTTAGGAATAATTTCTCCTATTGTAGCCTTTGTAAGACATAATTCAGATGCCTCATGCGCTCCTCCTTAGACCTGCTGTAAACTAATATATCGTCCAGATATACTATTACAAATTTACCAATAAAATCTTTAAAAAATCCATTCATGAGTCTCATAAATGTACTTGGTGCATTTGAAAACACAAAAGGCATTACTCTCCACTCATACAATCCTCCATTTGTCTTAAAAGCAGTTTTCCATTCATCCCCTTCTCTTATCCTCATCTGATGATACCCACTTTTAAGATCTAGTTTTGAAAAATACTTTGATCCACTCAAGCAATCCATTAAATATTCAATTCTAGGTAAAGGAAATATGTACCTAATTGTGAATTTATTGATGGCTCTTGAACCTGTACAGATTCTCCGACCTCCATCTTTCTTTGGACTCAACATTGTTGGTACTGTAGAAGGATTCAAGCTTTCTCTGATCAGCCCTTTGTCAAGCAATTCTTGCACTTGCTTCCTAACCTCTTCATTTTCTATAGGAGTCATTCTATAGGCTACTTTGTTATGTAGACTTGCTCTAGGAATCAAATCTACATGATGGCTAATTTTTCTAATTAGTGGCAGCTCATTTGGCAAATCATCAACAATAATATCACAATATTTCTCCAACATATCTTGAATTTCAATCAGTAAATTAGAAACTTTAATAGAGGTTACTATTACCTTGGGCTTGCAAATTATAGCAAAATTTACCTCGTTCTCTTCAATATACTTCAAGTATTCCTTTCCTCCTAGTAACAGAGTTTTTTTATTAGTCTTCTTTCCTGGTACATCTTCTTCTTGCAGAGGGAGCAACGTATGATTGACACCACCCTTTCCAAACTTGTAGGTGTTTCTTTTTCCATCATGCATGGCTCCTCTGTCATATTGCCAAGGTCTTAGAAGAAATATGTGACAGACATCCATTGGCATCACATCACATAAAATTTTATCTTTATACTTGCCCACCTGAAATTCCACTTCACACTGTTCATTCACCAACAGTTGATGTCCCTTTTGTAATCATGACACCTTGTAAGGTGTTGGATGTTTCATTGTCTTCAACTTCAATTTCTCCACTACTTTTATAGAGACCAAATTATCAGTGTTGCCACTATTAATGATCATTTGAAAAATTTCCCTTGAACTTTACACATTGTTCTAAATAAAGTCTTTCTTTGTGATGGTTCAACTATCTCCTTTGTTGGCTTGAGCAAAAGTTTATTAACTACCAAAGATTCTCCTCTCTCTGGTATATTTTCTTCTTCTATCACTACTATTGTTGCTTCCCCCTCAGCTTGAGAAAAAATAACATTTCTCTGATTTGTTTCTGTGTTCTCTGGGCACTCAAAGGCTCTGTGTCGCAATTTGTTACATCTGTAACATCTTACTTCTCTTCCTCTTCCTGTACCTCCTCTCCCTCTAGAAACTCCCTCCACCTATTGTATCACCTCCTGGGGGTGCATGCTGGGTTGAGCTACTGCTATCTTCATCTTTAGGTGATGTAGATATTCCTCTACCACCTTGATTTCCCCTTCCTCGGAAATTACCTCTCCCTTTGGCAGACTACTTCCTCATGAGTTTTTCTTCAGCTTTCAGTGCTATCTGATAAGCTTCCTCTACTGTTTTAGGAGACACTATACTTATCTCATCTTGAATGTCCATCCTCAGGCCATTCACATATCTAGCCACCTTCTCATCTATATCCTGGGCTTCTACAGCTCTTATGCTTACCTTGTAGAATTCCCTTGTGTATTATTTCACTGTCAAAGACCTTTGCCTAAGATTCTACATTTTTTTGAACAAGATTTGCTGATAATTACTTGGTAGAAACTTATCTCTTCGCTTTTCCACCATCTTGCTCTAATTCTTGATAGGTTGCTTGTCAAGTCTCTTTCGTCCTGCTTGCACACCATCCCACCAAAGCACTGCATGGCCTTTTAGCTTTGTGATAGCAAACTTTACATTCTTATCATCTTTTGTTTCTTCATAGTCGAAGAATTTCTCCATGCCATTAATCCAGTCTATCAATTCTTTTGGATTTAGTCCCCCTTCATATATTGAAACCTCGATCTTTGGCCTAGTTGTGGATCTCAACATTGAATGGAAGAATCTCATCTCAGTGGTAACTACTACAACTTCTTCCTCTACAGCTTCAACCTCAGGCTCACTAACATCTCCATCATCTATATTTCTTCCTGTTGTTAATGTATCCAATCTAGCTTGCCTCTGTTGCACTACTTCCATCAGTTCAACATTTGCAATAGATCATCCTCTTCCACCACATCCTCGTCCTCTTCCAACTCTGAAAGCCATAGTAACTTTCCTTCTCCTGCTTTTGAGATTCAATTCAATGCCAACTGGTTGCTCTAATACAACTAATGATGGTTTGGGTGCAGGTGATATAGACAACCTTTCAAAGCTAGCTATAATTTCTTCTAATTCCGGTTGAATTCCTCTTTCTTCTTCAACAGGTGTATCAGTCATCTATTGTTAGAATGACAACTTCATGAGTTTTTCCTCTGATCATTCCAACCCTTGTTATCGGCGCAATCAAGCAACAAGCCTGTTTTCCCCTTTCTCTACCTATAATTCCATAGGAATTATAGAAATATACTAGCGTTGCTTTTAAATAGAGGGAAATGCATTTTTAAACGAGAAATACACAATCGTGAGATTTTGTTCCAAAGGAATAGAATAACACTATCGGCACTTTAAAACACTATTGCGACTCATAAATAGTCTTAGTGTAAATTCCAAAGAATTACACTATCGGTGGATTTACAAGGGAAATACTAACATCCATACATACACTATCAGCCTGACTTTCAAAGAAATGCGCTATACGCATGAACACTCTCGACACTTTAACTATTTCCCTTCTGATAGCCTCATCCCCGATGTGATAACACGTCGCTCTCGATAATCGCTATCAACAACTTCAATACACCAATGCTTGGTTCCTTCTACTTTGGGCTTGTGATGCGATAAGCCTCACATACCTGATAACTTATCCATCTTGCTCTATAATGTTTCTGGTCCAGACTATCGGAGTTTCAGACTTCGACGGTTCCAAAGGTCCTTCCGCTCCACTTTTGGTACTACGACACGATAATGGTTTAGACCTGATACTGGTATGAACCTAATTATATAAAATTTTAAGTCTAGAGCTTCGTTCAACTAAGTAATTACATGGGTTTTCCTGTGTAAAATAGAGTTTCCGCTTGGAAGCTCAACAATGCATGTAAGAGGAACAGACGTGCTGATATATGGAAAAACCCACACCATTAGACTTAGAGCAAGTATTAATAAGAAAAATAGAGCTGAATCACTGTTAACAAATTTCAAAAGTAAGGAACTTCTTACAAATTCTAGTTGACAAAGAATCATAAAAATTGGATGCACAGAGAGAGTTTTCAATATGGCAATGTCTCCGGGATTAACTAACTTAGAGAAGTCCTATTATTTCCTTTTTAAAATAATTTTTAAATCTTAGTTAGTAATTATCTTTTACAAAATCATACCTTTTACATAGAGCGATTTAAGGCAATTACACATAAAGCTTACTACAACTTATCCATAAAGCGATTATTACAACTTGTTCTTATTCTTAAATTTTATCCTTATCCTAAACTAGAAAAGCATGGAAATTGCTGGCTAGAGGACCCCACTGCTTTGCATGTAGATTTCTTTTGGATTTTTTGGAATAAGATTGAATATTTTTCCCTCTAAGTCACATGCTCTTGCATCAGTCACTTTGACTGTCGGGGGCTATGATTTGTATTTGTGGGAGATATGTTATAGGGGACTAGGTTCTAGTCAAATTATAGGATTCCATCGTGTTTTTATAGTTGGGGTTGAAGGTTAAGAGAGCCTTTGAATTCTCAAATATACATAGGCAAAGTGGCATGGTAAGGACAAGAATTGGACAAAGGTGGTAGAGGGCAGAGCATAGAGGGGAGGACATAGAGATGGTTGAGGACAAAAGGAAGGAAGTGGAGTTGTGGAAGGTAGCTTCTCATAATAGAAGTCTCACTCATAGACATTTGGATATTCCCCCATGCTTTGACACCTTAGAAACTCAGTTATTTCATGTAGCGTTTCTTCTCACGTAGTTGGAAGAAGACTGAAACGATAATTGAAATGTAGTCATTTGTTTTATGAATGAACTACAGGATAACCAATGGCACATGAAATATCGATTGGATTCTTTATGACATGGCCAAAGAATAATATTGTAGCATATCGAGAAACTGGGGGGAGGTTGCCTCATATGGAATCTCATGTTCATGGTGATTTTGAACCTCTAGCTTCACATGGTAATGCAGCAGACAATCTTGCTCTAATAGATCTTTGTGTTACCTAATGTTTGTGGGTTTTACATTATCTTAAGAGAATTTTTTGCCTTATACTATTTTAATTTTTGGTTTCTCAGTTGTTTATGTCATTTTGCAATTATTTTTTATGTTTTCCTTCTAGCCAACAAATTCGATAGGAGAGAGGATGGAAGAATTGGGATAAATGAAGAAATATTGTGTAAAACTTTGATGAAGTAATATAAGAATTTTGAATGTCAAAAATGAAACAAACAAATTGAAAAAAAACATTAAAAACAAATCTGAAAAAAAAGATTGAAAAAAAATCTTATCAACGATGGGGTGAGGGGATCAATGCCGTACCCCCACCTTGCCGTCAAAGGGTTGTGTGCAGGGGGAATGGAGATATCCAATGCTCTAACCTCCCTTTCAAAAACCCTTTTACCCATAGTGGGGTAGCCTTCGATTCCTGGAATTGACGCCCACCCCACCTTAACAACGGAAGGTCATGGGAAAGGAAGCTACCTGTCAATTCTTGAAATCAACAGTCACCCTGCCCTAGTGCCAAAGGGCCACGAGTAGGGAGGCTGAAGCAATGACACACTCCAAACACCTTTCCCATGACCGTTTGACACAGAGGAGGATGAGGTGTCAATCGCCTAACCCCAATTTTTTTTTTTAAATATTTTTAAATATTTTAATGTATATTTTAATTATTATT
>APFE030183144.1:50259-75715 GCA_000404065.3 Pinus taeda | reverse complement strand
CCTCTGACACTGTGGGTGCCCACTATGATGATTTTCAAAATGCATTCAAGGTCAAAAGAGATCAAGAACCATATGGCCACAATGTTAACCATTCGGCACACTAATAGAAACATTGGAATAATACTCGCATCGGTTGAATGTTGACCATCCTATTTCATATCTATCTCACCCTGCGAGATCATAATGTCTTCTCATGATAAATTATAGTGCTTTCATCTGATGATAGGAGAGTGTGGTGTCATTGAAAGTTAATTCCCTCCCTCAAGGTTATTTGTATGAATTTCCACCTCCATTGGACGCCACTCTTGTGAGACAATATAATCTGTTATTTCAATGCAAAAGGAAAATGCATTTCATGTTTCTCCTTTCATTGCACTCGACAAGTTTCCCATTATTGAGTATTCTATGTTTGCCTTAGAGGTTGAATTATGTTGTAATTGAATGGAACCTTAACCATCCTCTGGCTACAGTGTTAGAATTATGGTTTTGGCACCTGTAATGGCTTCCTGGGCTGCTAGTATTTATGCTGGCCTCCAAAACCTTTTGTGCCTTCTTATGCTTCATAGGATTTAGTTGCAAAGAGACAAAATTGAATTTGGTTGATCTATTTCTCTAATTTTCTATCTTTCAAACACTTTGATAAGAGCCGATGTAATTGGAGAATGTTTGTAGAGGTTAATTGGAGCAATTCATATGGATTCAACAAATCTGACAGTTCATGTAAGGATGTGGTTTTTGAATTCCACTCTTTGGTATATTAAAGCTCATCCAAGGATCCAAAGTCCCCCCAGTTTGAAATAAACCATATTTTGTGGTCAATTTACTTTGATTGGTTCTCTGATGGAATTCGGTTGATGTTGGATGAACTCATGTGGCATACATCTCTGCACATAAATTGGAAGCCCTACCCCAACTACAAACACCCACGATGGTATCTTAGTTGGTTTCTCAAAGGTTTTTTGTCAAAACTACATGGAAATTCATAGAATTCCATCTCAAAGTATTTGGTGGAAGTAATGATAGAATCCATCTCTGTAGAGACAACAAACTCAAAGAATTGGGGAATGAATATGATCTCAGAGCTCCATGAAGTGGTCCATGACAATGTTTCAATGGTCCAGATCGACAATGGAAGTTGGAGGGTGATCGTAACTCCTGATTAGAAAGAACCTTGGATGGGTGCTAGTTGGTCAATACTTGGTTAGTTTTATCATATTATTAATCTATGAAATGTGTCAAATTAGTTATGGAGGAATTAGAAAAATTTTGTCCTAGTTCACATGGCTCTCATGTTAATTTTAGTTATGTTCTATGCTGGAGCAATTTATTTCAATTTTCACATTTAGCTCAATATTGTTTCCAGATTAGCAATCACATCAACATTAAAGTAAACTGCAGATAAAACATAAATATAAATCTGAGAAGACAAGCCATGACAAGAGGACACAAGATTTGGTGCTAGCGAGGGACAAACCCTAATGTGGGGAAACCATTGATCAATTCTTCTTATATGTTCTTCAACTGTTCAGCAGAGAGAGAGAGAGAGAGAGAGATAGTACATTTACAATAGAAGTCAACACTTTGACTTATCTAGATAAGGGCATAGATCATCTCTAAGAAGATGATACATGAGATCAGTTGAAGACATGCCGCTTCAACTAATTCTCCAAGGTGACTCCTTCACCTATCATTGTGCTACATTTCGTCATCATGTTGCACTTCACTGTGCTACACCATGCTGCACCAATCATTACTATGCTACATCTCATCATGCTTCATTAATCATGATTGTACCCATCACTGCACTGCATTATGTGCCATTGTTGCATCATGTTTCCATCCTAACCTATGTGTTGGTTGCACCTTGCTTGCTTGTTGTCCCTTGCGTGCTTTTTTTCCCTAGCATGCTTGTTGTCCTTAGCATGTTTGTTGTTGCATGCTAGTTTTCCCTTGCATGCTAGCTGTAACATTGCATGCTTGTTGTCTTTGGTGCTAAGTACCATACAACTATCGCAGTGTTAATTAGTTGTCCCTTGCATGCTTCTATCCTTCAGAGACAGATGCTCCAGCTATTTTGGCAGTTCCTAATAGTTCTAGCAGTTCTAGATATTCCCAGTAGTTCCAGTTTTTCCTCACAGTTTCTATTGTTCCCAGCAGTTCTAGCAGTTCTAGCTTTTTTGGTAGTTCTGACTTTTTAGGCTTTTCTAGATTTTCTATTAGTTCCAGCTTTTCCGACATTCCCAAATTTTCTGGCATTTCCAGATTTTAAGTATTTTCCATCTTTTGCGACTATTTTGGCTTTTTCAGCTTTTCCGGCTTTTCTAGCAATTCCAATAGTTTCGTCTTTTCCAACAGTTTTGATAGTTCTAGCTTTTCTGGCTTTTCTGGTAGTTTCGGTAGTTTTGGCTTTTCCAGCTTTTTCGGCTATTCGGGTAGTTCCGGTAGTTTTGAATTTTTAGGTAGTTTTGACTTTTTTTGCTTTTCCAGCTTTTTCAGCGATTCCAACAGTTCCGACTTTTCTGGTAGTTCCCACTTTTCTAGCTCTTCCACCAGTTCTGATAGTTGCAACTTTTCCAGCATTTCCAACTTTTTGAGCAACATAGAGTTTATTCTCCCATGACTGCATTTATATCTAAGGTATGTTATCTATGACTGTGTATACCCTAGGGAACTCCCCCTAGCTCTCATCTTCATCAAACCCAAAACAGGATGGAGTGAGATCACAAGAGTCAGTGTGTGTGTGCCAAATGACTGCAAGTCCTATTCTATTTATACAAAAATGTAGAGGTTGAATAGACATGACTATTGGGCTCCTTAGCCTACATAAGTTGCTAGCCAACTTGACAATTTGTCCATAATCAAAATAAATTTATATTTTCATAAATACTTATCGGAATCAGATGATCTTTAGATCAATCCTACACATCTCAATGAGATGGATGCAAGAAAAATAGCAGCTTCCATAAATAAGATGACACACATGGAGTTTGGCCCTAGTTGCCATTTTTAACATCTCAGGAGTATATCCATAATTTTTGTAATAATATGCACAAAATTTCTCTTCTAGGTCGTTTTTTATCAAAAAAATTAGTTATGAAAAACATCAATAACCTCAAGAAGATGAAATTTTATTATTGAGTTAGCTTTCCATATTGGTGGCCAATTGTACATAGGAAAACCATATTTATCCTTTTAATTTAGTAATACAAAGATGAGCATTTGATATGAAGTCCTAATCGATATTGATAATGGTTCATTGAGTTTTTTAATAAAGTGTTTTCATGTATTTAAAACCACCATTAAACAAAGCTCAATTAAAATGATATAGGCAACTTGAAAGGAAAATTAGTAGTAAATAAAGAGAAATAACTAAACACATAAGAGAAAATGACACCAGCATATTGATAATAGATTTCAACTATCTTCAAGCCTACCTCTCCGGGTTCGGTGTTTAATGGGGAGGCCTCTTTATTCAAAATTTTCAAAAGCCATCAAAAGTACATATAAAAATGCTGTAACTATAATCCAAAAAAACTCTTATATGCTATGCGCTGTCTGTAGATCCTATAGAAACTTTCAGATTTGAAAAAGTATTCCTGTTTTCCCATAATGTCTCTCCAATGTTTGGTTGTTTCACTTCCCTCTCTGCATAAAAACTCCTCTTGTTGCATTAACATTATACCCACCTTACTTGGCACAATGGCATAATTTTATAATAAAATGTAAGGAGTCAGGGGATCAAATCCTGACCTCCCCAACGTCGTGGTGTGATATGATACAATTCATAACAATAAAAATTTAAATGTTTTTGTGTTGGGGTTTGTGGACTAGTCACTGCATCCTCAACATTAACATATTTACAATGGGTATGGATATAACTGTAACAATCCAATGTTATCACATATGAAATGTATTATAACCTCATGGGTCATTATACGATGCTCGTGGGCATTAAACCATTCAATGCCAATTAATATGTTCCACATTAACATCCAACCACTATTTTGTTTTTTATAATATAGCGGAGGTATGGTGGACTTAGATATGGGGAAGATGCCAACAATGGTGGGCTCCACCCTTGTTTTACACCAATCCATATCATAACCATAATAAATATAATCAGTGTAGGTTATTTAATAATCCACTAATGCAACCCAATGGTAAGGCATCAAATTTGTAATATGGAGGTCTTGGGATTGAATCCTCTCCGGTCTGCCAGTCCTCTTAAAAAACTTTAGACCAACTGAGACAAGCCACGTGTATCCGTCTGGTAGGGCCAATTGTCACCCAATAAATGCTACTTGTCAACATCATATTGTTTCATCCGCTCCAACCGTTTCCTACCACTTAGCACCATCTTGTGATGCCACATTGTGTCCTAGAACCCTGAGCTGTGGAACCATGATCCAGAACCATACATTGAATGTGAGCTCTAGAACCATGCGTTAACCCATTCACTTTGACGAGCTGACTTTGAATTTTTGGAGTTAGTGCTAAAAATGTTGACTTTCCATATCTTCTTCATAGGAGGTCAAATTTTTCCCATTCAAGTCTCATTAGAACTGTTTTTCCGAGCTCTATGAAATGGCATTTCTTTTACTCAATTTTGATGACCTTTTTTTTGCCATTAATCCCTTTTGGATTAATCCAAATCATTTCGTGCTCATCTTAGATTATTATTAGTCATTCATGATCATTCCTCCCCACTAAGACCTTTTGGAATGCCAAAAGGATTGACTTGGCTTTGGACATGAAGACAATGTTCCTTCACTTATGCTGTATCACCAAGCCATTTTGTCTAGTGTAGCTATCTCATAAAAATTAGTTGTAAAACCACCATCACAGCTAAAAAGACATTTTTAGTTCTTTTCATGCTTCCACATCTTTCTGTTTCTACTTCTTTCGTTACAACCCATGTACAACACATCAATAGCAATAATAATAACAAATATGCTAATGTAAAGACGACAATATGTTTACCTTTCTTTCCAAGATTCATGACAACGCCTCATGTTGTAGTGTCACTATCTCTTGAAGCATAGCATGGTCAGATCTATCTGTTGCCACCATCTCAATTTCTTCCTTAAGGTAAGGTGCTTTGCTCACTTTTGCATACATGAGCGAGAAAATTTTACTATTGATCCCCACTAATAAAATATGAGTCTTCCTACATTCCCTTTCGCTTCCTTTTCCAATATTGGAATTGCTTAGGATTTGTTTTCAGGGTGTAGCTTCCAGCAGTGTTCTCTATCATGTCCATATTTCTTGTAGTATGAGCTAGACTTTTTCAAATATTTCTTCTCGTCACAAAAATTTTGAATACTTTATTCATACATAGTCTCCTTTCTCATTTCAATCATATTCTTATACAAAGTTCTTCTCTTCCAATGTTATGAAACCATCTCACAAAAAGATAGAAAAGATAGTTGAACGCCTTAGAATTCAGCCTCTTTGAGGGAGCAACCTCCTTTACATTACACAAATGAACAATTCTTTGATGATTCAAATGAAAAAACCTCCTTTCTATATATAGGAGTCTAAGGAGTCACAATATAACCCAGCCGACCTAACAATAATAATATAAAGCCACAGAAATAACAATAGAGGGATTCTATGGGGCAAAATAATAACAATATGGGTACAATAAGGGCACAACAATGTTAATAAGGGATACAAATACAATAGTAATGGGGTAATCACTAGTATTATAGGGACCTAACATGCCCCTCTCCCTTAAAAAAGTGTCGTCCTCAACGCTTGAGTAGTTCTAGATGCTTCTGTATAAAATTCTCATCCTCCCATGTGGAATCCTCAGCGGATAAGTTCTTCCACTTGATGAGATACTCCGAATTTGATGGCTATCGACTTCTTCTTTTTGTGACTGCTTCTAGTTCTAATATAATTTTTCCTTCCTCGTCAAGTTATGACAATATTGTTTGAATTGGTATCTTGTCACCTATAACCTTCTTTAAACATGAAACTTGGAAAACTGGGTGTACTCGAGAAGCTGCAGGAAGCTCCAATTTGTATGCAATCATACCAATATTTTGCAACACCTTGTACGGACCATAATACTTTGGTGATAATTTATTATCCTTCTTAGATTTCTTGAGGGACATTTGTTTATATGGTTGTAGCCATAGGAATACCCAATCACCTACATCAAAACTTCTTTCACTGCGATTTTGATCTGCCTATTGTTTCATTCTATTCTGTGCCAACATGAGGTTATCCTTTAAGAGTTGGAGGACTTGTTGTTGATGTTCAATGTGATGTTCCACTGCTTGAACCTTAGAATTTTCTCTTAAATATGATGTGATGGATGGTGGCTGATATCCATAAAGTGCCATAAATGGGGCAATTTTTGTTGTTGTATGGCAGGAAGTGTTATACCACCGTTTAGCCAGAGGCACACATTTGATCCATCTTGTCTGTTTATCAGATACAAAGCAATGAAGATATCCTTCCAAACATTTGTTTACTATCACAGTTTTCCCATCAGGTTGAGGATGATAAGATGAGTTACGCGTTGACTGAGCACCAAGACAAGAAAATAATTTTGTCCAAAAATTTCCAATGAAAATGGGATATTTGTCACTTACAATAATCTTTGGATTTCCATGTAGCTTTTGAATTGTTTCCATAAATGCAGTAGAAACTATATTGGCTTTAAATGGATGTGATGATGCACAAAAGTGTTTATACTTGGTAAGTCTGTTAACTACCACCATGATGACACTCTTTACCTCAAAATTGGGTAAACCTGTGATAAAATCCATTGAAACCTCCTCCCAACATTGGCTTGGAATGGATAAAGGTTGTAATAGACCTGGGGTCTTAATTGTTTCCACTTTATTTTGTTTGAAAACTAAACATTCCACCAAAGACTTTTGAATATCCGATTTAAGACCATCCCAAAAAAATTCCTTCTTAACTTGCGTGGTAAGTTTTTAAAAATCCTGAGTGCCTTCCTAAGGGAGAAATGTGAAATTCAATGAGAATATTTTGTTTGATTTGGGAATTCTTACAGAGGTATAAGCGATATATGTACCATAATAAATCATTTTGCCAACTAAATGTATCAGATGTACTGGAATATTGTTGTAACTTTCAAATAAGTGCCCACAATTCTTCATCATTCTTCCATTCCTCCCTTGCTTCATTTATCCAATCTATTTGAATAATAGAAATCGCACACAACAATGCTTCCACATCCTCATCCTTTCTTAAGAGTGCGTCTGCCACCACATTTTGCTTCCCTTTTTTGAAGATGATTTCAAAGTCATAACCCAACATCTTTGTGACCAACATTTGTTTCTCTTCAGAGGATAATCTTTGTTATAAAAATTATTTAAGGCTATCATGATCCGTTTTTACCTTGAAGTGTCTTCCCGTTAGGTAGGGTCGCCATTTCTTAAGTGCATGTAGTATTTCAAACATTTCCTTCTCATAAATAGCTTTGTGTAAAAACTTTCCCTTGAGTCGACGAATTTCAAAAGCAATGGGTCATTTTTCTTGCATTAAAATAGCACCAATTCCATTTCCTAAAGCATCACATTCCATAATAAAGGTTTTTGTGAAATCTGGTTTAGCTAAGACTGGTGCTTGGCACATTGAATCTTTAAGATGCTCGAAGGCCTTTCTTGCTTATGGAGTCCATGAAAATGTATCTTTCTTCGATAATGTTGTTAGAGGTGCTGCTATTCTCCCATAATTCTTAACAAACTTGCAATAATACCTTGTCAACCTGAGAAATCCTCGCAGATGCTTTATGGATGTGGGAATTTTCCATTCCTTAATGGCTTTAATTTTGCTAGGGTCTACCTTAACTCCTTCATGAGAAACAATATGACCCAGATAGTCCACCTCTTGTACTCCAAAGAACCATTTGGTCCTTTTTGCATATAATTGTTTCTCCTCTAATAGTTGTAGCACCCTATCAACATGTTCAACATGATCCTTCCAAGACTTGCCGTAGATTAGTATATCATCAAAAAATACTAACACAAATTTTCCAAGGAAGGGTTTGAAAATGGAATTCATCAAACATTGAAGTGGAAGGTGCATTGGTAAGGCCAAAAGGCATGACCAAAATTTCATAATGACCCTCATGAGTTCTAAATGTTGTTTTCAGAATGTCTTCAGTCTTCATTCTAATTTGATGATATCCTGAATGGAGATCCAACTTGGTGAAGTAAATTGATCCATGCAATTCATTTAGTAATTCATCAATGACAGGAATGGGAAACTTATCTTTAATAGTGAGCTTGTTGAGATCCCTATAATCCAGTCACATGCACCATGATCCATCCTTCTTGTGCACCAATACTACTGGAGAAGAGAAAGAACTTTGACTAGGTTGAATTATACAAGCCTCTAGCATTTTTACAACCATACGTTCAATTTCACTCTTTTGGGCATAGGGATATCTGTACAGCCTGATGTTTGAAGGAACACTCCCTAGAATCATATGAATAGCATGATCATGATCACGAATAGGTGGGAGACCTTTGGGAGTCTCAAATACCTTAGAATGATTGTCCAAGACTTTTTGGAGATCTGGAGAAATAGATGATTCTGATGTGGAAACATCTAGCAAACATAATTGTTCAATTACACCTCTTTGTTGCTTTTTTAGAAGCTTTGTTATACCATTAGAGCTGATTATCTTTCTCGGTTTCCCTGTAATACCCCTTAATTCAACTTCCTTTCCTTCCGCAAAAAAATTCATGAGAAGTTATTGAAAATTAAAAGCCATTGTACCTAAGGATTGTAGCCATTGGACTCCTAGTACAACATCAGGACCTCCCATTGGAATGGAAAGCATTGGGCTAGTCAATACATATTCTCCCATGAATAGCTTGATACTATGGAACTTTCCAAAGAAATTTATCCTTCCTCAATTTGCAATCATCACTTGACACTCTAGTGTTGGATATAGGAAGCAATTCAATTCTTTTACTATCTTATAATGAATAAAATTGTGAGTACTTCTTGAATCAATCAACACTATTGCCTTTTTATTCTTGATTTGTCCTTCTATCTTAATCGTTTAAGGAGTGGTAATTCCAGCCAATGCATTACAATATATGGTCAGATTCATTTCTTCATTATCTAGGCTTTGTTCCTGGAGTATATCCTCTTCTTTTGACCTTTCTTACTCCTTTTCTTCTTCCTCTTCATAATCTATGTAGAATAATTTCTTCTCATCACACTTATGACCTTTAGTGTATTTTCTATCACAACTATAACAAATCCCATTTACTCTTTTTCTTCTAATTGTTGTGGTGTCAACCTCATAGGTTGTGGAAGACTAGGGATGACAACACTTCCATATTTATGGTTGTGAGTTGTATGCTTCCTGGTTGCCATAATTTTGCTTTCCACTTTTCTTGCTAACTTGAATGCCTTCTCTAATGAATTAGGTTCCCAAAGGCGAACATCATGTTGGATATTATCCTTTAAAGTCCCTATGAACACATCAATCCTATGCTCCTCTGGAATATTTTCTACCCTTATGTTCAATTTTTGGAACTCCTCAATGTGCTCCATTATTGAACCCTTTTGTTTTAGACTTATCAATTGGCTAAAAAAAGTGTTGCTTTTTGTATCCTCATAATGTGCTATCAATTCTTCCATAAAAATTGCCTAAGTGATAATTTGTTTACGAGAGCAAAGCCATTGATACCATAAAAACTGATTTGGTTCCAAATATAATGTTGCAATACATACCTTTTGTGTTATTTGCACATTATTGAGATCGAAAAATTCCTCCATCTGTAATATCCATGTTGTGGGATCCTTGTCGTCAAACTTCCTCATATCGATTTTTGGAATATGGTGGGTTTTCGATCCAACATTAGAGTCTATGAAATCATGATTAACATTTCTTTTGTTCTCATCATGAGTTTCCTTTACTACCCTTTCACCATTAGTTATCATTTATTGTAGAAACTTTGTTAAATATGTCTTCAAATTTATCTTCAAATCTTCCGTGCCTGTCTTCAAATCTTCCATGTTTGTCTTCAAATATATCTTGAAATCGTCCATCTGAGCTTCCATGCCATTCATCTTAGCTTCTATGCCTTTCTTTAAATAATCCATCTTAGCTTCTACACCTTTCTTTAAACCATCCATCTTAGCCTCTACATCTTCCTTTAAACCATTCATCTTAGATTCTGTTCCTTTTTGTGAAAGTGGCACTCATTGCACTTGGTCTCGTAATTATGATATATCATGTTGCATTTCTTCCTCTTCTTCATGAGTCATGCTAGAGCTTTCAGGTTTCTTACAAGGTGTTTGAATTTTCTTTCCCCGAGGCATCAATTATTGATAATAATGCTTTACTATGCCCTTTGAATTCCTTCAAAATAATTTTTCAAACCAATCTTATGCAAAAATTTAAAAAACTACACACCATTTTTCACTTTAGAGGAGCTTCATATTGAATCTGATGTATCTTTGTAATTTCAGATCATCTAGTTCTGAAATTGCGATATGCAGTAGCCCTCTGCATCCTCTCTCCAATGCCACCAGTCTGATCCAAATTGGATTCTCCAGGGAAGAGTGCCAAATCTCCCACAGTGACCTGATTATAGACTAGTTTAGCAGATCAAACTTGTACGACGTGCCACGAGTCACTATTTCGACATTTGGCTCTGAAAAATATATATAAGAAACTACAGTCTGCCCTCTTTCTGTACCTTTTTATGAAATTTCAATCCAATGCTCAGAGAGAAAGTTATGACAATTTTCCCCAGGTCACCTGTTTGGAATGTAATTCAGGAGTCTGTAAAAAGACCAAAATCCTTAGATCATATCTCCACAAAAATAGTGCAAAAAGTCCTGAAATTCGGATCAGAGGTTCAATGTGATTTTGTCTCAAACGAGTTTTTTGTTTAGCTTGTAAAATGTGGCAGAAAAAATTTATAGCAAAAATGTCACAATGCCCTATTTGGAGTAGTGAAACCCTAAAATCCAATGCTCTCATACCAATGTTATGAAACCAGCTAACAAAAAGATAGGAAAGATAGTTGAATGCCCTAGAATTCACCCTCTTCGAGGGGGCAACCTCCTTTACATTACACAAATGAACAATTCTTCAATGATTCAAATGACAAAACCTCCTTTCTATATATAAGAGTCTAAGGAGTCACAATATAACCCAGCCGACCTAACAATAATAATATAAGGCCGCAAAAATAACAACAGAGTGATTCTGTGGGGCATAGTAATAACAATATGGGGACAATAGGGGCACAACAATATTAATAAGGGATACAACTACAATAGTAATGGGGTAATCACTAGTATTATAGGGACCTAACATTCAACACTTGGAAACATAATGGTTAGATAACTGACAAAAAGTGCACGGTTTTTTAGGCAATAAACTTTTCACATCTCCAATATTTCCAAAATAAAAAGGAATGCTTGAGCAAGTAACTTTATTATACCTTGGATGATTGTCTCTAGTGAATGCATTTCATGGAGATTTTGTATTCATTCTTCCACCTGACATCTTGCATGCCTTATTGTCAGGCGAAGATTCTTGTCGATCTTCTTGCATCGTTGGTGCACAAGAGTTATTCCCAACTTCATCTTGAGTGGCTCAGCGTATTCTGTATTCTATGAATTTACACACATATCATCATTTTTTATTACAAGAGGTATAGCAAAATTTTCTCCAAATTTCTCATTCTCGACCTTTCGCAACTCGAGACGCAATGTTCGCTTCTCTTCATTTACAACTTTGAGTAGTTTCTTGAGCTTTGCGTTTTCGAGTTGAAGAGTATGGTTAACTTCCTTCCAACTCTTGTAGGCTTCCTCGTTTCAAGCCTGTATCCATGTCTAGTTTCAAAAATTCTTCTTCCCTTGGTGAACACACACACTTCAAAACCAAATTACTAATAAACTACTATGATACAACTTGATCTGAAACCCTGATCGAAATTGATGCTAGTACATTAACTTAAAAAAAAAATATGTTTGCATGTATTTAAAATCACCATTAAACAAAACTCAATTAAAATGGCATAGATAAATTGAAAGGAAAATTAGCATCAAATAAAGAGAAATAACAAAACACATCAAAGAAAATTACACCAACACATTGATAATGAAGTTTGGTTACCTTCAAGCCTACCTATCCAAGCCCACTATTTAATGTGGAGGCCTTTTTATTTGAACTTTTTAAAATTGATCAGAAGTACACATATAAATTCTTTGACTACAATCCAAACTGATTGCGTTGTGTTCTACTCTGTATTTGGATCGTGTAGAATCTATGGGTATGGTTATAACCATGACCCTCAAACATTATCACATATGCAATGCATTATAACGTCGTGGGTCATTATATCATGCTCGTGGTAGTTCAACCCTTTGGCACCAATTAATATGTGCTACGTTAACACCCATCCACCATTACATTTTTTATGATAGAGTGGAGGTATGGTGGAGTTATATATGGCAGATCCTCCAACAATGGTGGGCTTCACCTTTTTTTTATGCCAATCCATATTGTAAACATAATAAATATAATCAATAAAAGCCATTTAACAAGCTACTAAAGTATTCCAATGGTAAGGTGTTAGATTTGTATTGTGGACATCTTGGGAACAAACCCCGTCTAGTTAGGTTTCAAACTTTTGACCAAGCAAGACAGACAACATTTTCCCCTCTGATAGGGCCAATTGTCACCCAGTCAATGTTCCTTATCGATGTCATATCAATCCATCTTCTGTAATCATTATCGTCCACTTAGCGCCATATATTGATGTCACATGACAACCCAAAACCCTGAGATGTGTAACCATGATCTAGGACCATGCGTTCAATTTCACCTCTGGAACCATTCATTGACCCTTTGACTTTGATTAGCTGACTATGACTTTTTGAAGTATAACTTGAAAACTTTGACTTTGCATAACTTCTTCATACAAAGTCGTATTTTTCCCATCAAAGTTGTGTTAGAATCATTTTTCTAAGATCTACACATTGGCACTAAATTTTCTCAATTATTATGACTTTGCTTTTTTTTGACATTAATCCCTTTTGGATTAATCTAGATCATCTCTTGATCATTTCACATCATTCCTCATAAACATTACACAAAAAAAAAATCTATTTTATTTAATGGTATTTTTTTCATTAATTATTTTTACAATGTTTTTTTTTTAATTTACTTTTAAAACTTTCTTAATATTATCATTTATTTTTTTTTATTTATTATGTAATTTAATTTTTAATTGTATTTCTTTTATTTTTTAACTTATTTTGATTTTTTTTAAATTTTTTTAATTTTTGAAGATTTTTTTATTTTTAATTTTGAGACAATTTATTTTTATTTTAAAATTTTTCTATAATTCAATTTGTTTTTTTTTGTTTTTTTGTTTTTTTTTTGTGTAAATCAATAGTTTCTATTCATTCTGAAAAATAATACATCTGTGGGATTTTTTCAAAGTTATGCCAATGGCCTCAATGCTACTAGGCTTGTTGGCTAAGTGATACGAATAAAAAAGATTATCCATCTTGTCCGAGAAAGACCAAGAATCAAAATACAACCAGATACCATAGTCAATCCACATTATTGCATGGTGCATGATCCACAAGATCATTATGGAAAGCTTCATGCATGTGCACCTCTATGTGTTCCACTCTCCCCTTAAGATAAGCAAGACACTCTTGCAGGCATTTTTGCCCATGTCGAAAGGAGGCCATTTAGTCCATCATTTATGATTAGTTGTGTTGGTGATGTTGATGAAGGAAATTATCACATTCCTTTTTTCATGGTGATCTTGTGCCAACTGCACTACTAAAACTATGACCTAGTTAAGCTCTCTATATTAATTTATTTTTCATTTTTTATCTAAATCTTTTTGTTCTTTTTCCAATTTTTGTTTTACATATATTTGATTTTTTAAAATTAATTTATATATATATATATAGTTAAGCTCTTTATTAAAAACAAAAAAAAAAAAAAACTTAACAATTTTTTTTTTTTCACTTTTCCTTAAAATTTTAGGCCAATCATTATTTTTTGAAAAAGAAAAATGTTTAATGATATCGTCTTTAGACATAAAATTCATAAAAATTTCATAAAATCTACTATTTTTCTCGCTATTTTTGTTGACTTTTTTCCATACAAATATTTTATTTAACACATCGATTTTAGCAAAAAAGTCCCAAAATATGTATTTTTTAATTATACCTATAAGAACAATGTGTACTTTTTGTCAAATGTTTAAATATTTTATTTTTTAATGACAATAATTTTATGTATATTACAGTGTGAATTAATGATACATCAATATATAAAAAATTCTAACTTCAAATTTGTTTTTCTTTGACTTTACAAAATAATTGAAAATTTCATTATTTTAAAACAATGCAAAGAAAAACAAAAAACAAAAAGTTGAAAAATCCTTAGAAAACAAATACCTTAGCAAGAAAAAGAAAAAAGGGAATAAAACAACTTGAAAAAAGGTTAAAAATCAACATTTTGAAAAAATGAGCATACTTAAGACAAAAAAATGAAAGTGTAAAAAATATACTCCCAAAATTCAAAATGTACATAAAAATCACTATTGGAAAAAATTAATTGCTAGATAAAACAAATTAAAGTATCAAAAATAAATCGAAAAACAAATTAAAGTATCAAAAATAAATCGAAACAAAAAAATTGATGTTACATAACTTTTGGAAAATGAGCACAAAAAACACTAACATCTAAAGAATACTCATGCTTAATATAT
Source organism: Pinus taeda (assembly GCA_000404065.3). Lineage (NCBI taxonomy): Eukaryota > Viridiplantae > Streptophyta > Pinopsida > Pinales > Pinaceae > Pinus > Pinus taeda. Next base: position 60,959 of record APFE030183144.1, on the reverse strand, counting down.
GAGAAAATTTATTAAAAGTACACCATTATTAGTCCCTGCTTGGGACTATTAGCGATCGATCGATCGCTGACAATCAATTAATCACCAAAATTTTTTATGTTTCCCAAATTTTATCCAAAGTTTTCGAACATCAATTTAGCGTGCTATACAATTTATCCAAAGTTTTCTTTTTTACCTCTTATTGGAAACTTTGCACGGATCGAGGGAAAAATACACCTGCAACGCTTTACTTATCCAAATTTTGGTAAATGATTTTTTAACAAGCTTTTTTATGCAAAGTTTTATGCAAGAAATATGTGACCTTAACTAAATAAAGGTGGCGTTGCTACCCTGCCCATTGATCGAGCGTTGGATGCATGCAATGCACGTGTCGACACCCCTAGGTGATGAACAAACGTCTGTATTTGTGTTAAGATATCCCAGATGTCTATATTTTCCGGAGAGAGAGCCCGCGGTTCTTCTAGTTTCTCTTCAATGAAGAATATCAATTTTCACGTCTGTATTTGTGTTAAGATATCCCCGATGTCTGTATTTTCTGGAGAGAGAGCCCGCAATTGTGGGGAGCTACATTCAGTTGAACATGCATTTTTTAATTCATTTTAGATAAGGTAGGATTTGGTTTTATTCCCATTGTGCTATATTTAGTTGAGTTCTTCCATATCAATGGACATTGTCCTTTGGTTTTCTTCTGTGTAATTTGTTGGCATATGGAAGCTGCCATGGATTTTAAATAGTAATTGAAATCATAACTGAGGTACTGGGTAATAACAAGGCCTTGCTTGACCCCAAATCGCATTCCAAATTAAGTGCATAATGGTAGGTGGAATATTCATCGAAGGCGGCAATAGCCGAGGGGAGGTTCACCCAGGCAGGGTAACAATGTTCGTCTTCTTCTCATGCATTGTAGCCGCCACTGGAGGACTCATCTTGGGTTATGATATAGGAATTTCAGGTCTGCATTAAACTGGCATTATAATTTCTTTAAACTCGCATTATTTCTACAACCCTGAACTTAGAAGAACATAATGAAATAAAATAACTTTCATATATGCAGTACACTGTAACTTGGCGTCTTTTCTTTACCTGTTCTATATATACTGTCAATACTCATTCTGAATTTAAGTCTTCCCCGTATACAACAGTTTTCATGGAATACTTGTAAGATATGTTCTATGGAATCTTATCTTTTCCTTTAGAATATAGCAGTATCATAATATGAATAATGCATCTGGTTTTGTGTTCGTGCATCAACATGAATACTGTGAGTGTTGAATTTATATTCATACATTGTTGACCACAATTTGCAGGTGGCGTTACATCCATGGATGACTTTTTACATAATTTTTTCCCTAGTGTGGAAAGGAATATGAAAGAGGCAAAGACTGATGCTTACTGTAAATTTGACAGCCAATCGTTGACTGCATTTACTTCATCACTGTACATTGCTGGTCTGATCGCATCCTTAAGATATCCCCGATGTCTGTATTTTCCGGAGGGAGAGCCCACGGTTCTTCTAGTTTCTCTTCAATGAAGAATATCAATTTTCTCTGGTATTAAATTGTTGCTTCCATTTTTTTTTCATATGCAATATTTCTTATGTCAAAATTCATATAGATATTATGTAATAACCTAGATAAGAGGATTAAATTCTCTAAATTCAAGTACAAGCTCCAAAATCTCATCACAGAAGTTCGGCAACTTCGAGTAAAATGAGGCTCCAACACTCTTTCTGTTTTTTGCATACCTGAAATGTATGCAAATCTCACTGATTATGTTATTTGAGAGGAAAAAGAGCAAAATACGAGGAGAGACTTGGAAATTCTCGTCCAGGTCCATACAATTAGAGGTTCTGCGTAAATACTCTTTACTTCGGGTTATTCGAGTTATTTGTAACTCCTTTCAGTACAAAGGTATTATCCCCAATGCATTTCCTTTGCAATCATGTATTATCCTTTGTAACGCACTATGTTTAACTCCTTTCAATGTACTGATTTAATTTATTATCTTTCAATGTGCTACTATAATTTATTATCTTTCAATGTGCTACTTTAATTTATTATCGTCCAATGTGATGCCTTAATTTATTGTCTTCCAATGCATTTCAATATTTCTCCTCCCAATGCATTTGCTATATTTCTCCAACGCACTGCAATATCTCTTCAGAATACTTTATTATCAATTCAATTTGGCAGCAAATACTATAACAAATTTTAACAAGTTCTATCGCATGCCTTTAATAGGTTATTTAAATACATATCCTATTCAATGCACCTTTATATTTGCTTCCAACATATTGTCAACGTATTTATCTTTTAACGCACTGCTTGTTACATATTCTCTACAAAGCCCAGCTTTGATAGTTTTCAACACAGCCTTTGATGGATTCGCAATCCTACTCTTAAATGGGTTTTAATGTTGCCTTTCCATTGTTTTCAACGCACTTTATTTTGATGTAATTACTGATCCTTTCAACACATTTTGTAAATTTTTGTTCAACGCTGCTATTTTATATATTCATTGCTTTAATATATTGCACCAGTATTAATATATCATCTCAACATAATGCATTGCTTGTATCATCCTTTCAATGCACAACAATATTCTTCAACGAATTTGCAATATGTATTCAACACATTTCAATATCTCTTCAACACATTTTCATGTAATATATTGCATTATTCTCCAACGTATTGCAATGTAATATATTCTTCCTCAACTCACTATGTAACATATTCTCCCTCAATGTATTTACTATATTTCTTTTGGTAGTAAATAATATAAAACTTTGCATCATTTATCAAACCTTTTATTTGTTTCCTGTGTATGGTTTTCGACTCAATGCAATGTCTCTTTAATGTATTGTTTTTATTACCCTTTCAACACATGTATATTCAACGCACATTTTGGTATATTATTCATCACATTGCTCATAGATCCTTCCAACATACTTTTAAATAAAGCCTGCGCATGTATTTGATAGATAAGACCTTTTGTAGTGCATAGTTTTTCCTTTTCCTTTAATGTATTGTATTCTCCCTTCAACATAATGTTTGTGCAATATTTGGAGTGTTTGGTTCGAATATAATGTTATTTTATTGTTTATGCAATCTCGTTCTATCTTGAAAGTATGCAAATTCAATCCTCATTCACTTAATCAAATCATATAGGTAAAGAAGTGATGAACCAATACATTCTCAAGAAGTGAAGAAGCGAATTTATTGTTAAAATTCACTTATTAATAATGAATATGAATATATAGGTAAAGAAGTGATGAACCAATACATTCTCAAGAAGTGAAGAAGTGGATTTATTGTTAAAATTCACTTATTAATAATGAATATGAATGTTGCAAATTGCACATTGTTAACCCTAGCACTCTAACTTTGGACCAATTAACTCTCTGTTAATGTTAAGGTATGTGCTGATCAAGTTTTTGTTATTTTGTTTCCTTTGTAATTTGCAAATTAAAGCATACAAACAGTTCCTATATTGTTCTGTTTGGTCAATCGTAAAAAATTAAAAGCAAGCATGTTAGATAACTCACATCTCACATCTTTTCTCGAAGTTTCTCAAATTCCTATTGTTCTATCGCTTATTTTTCAATGCTCATAACTCATGACAATCCAAGTGATGTTATAAAGGCAATATACAACATTGGGCAACATGTTTAACTAGTAAAATATAGATTTCAATAGACAATCTATTTATTTTATTTCACAAATGCATCAAAATAATGTTACTTTTCAGAAATATTCTTTAAGTATGGTGCATTTCATTTTGTCTTTGACTGCCTTTTTTGTTAACTTGCAGATATTCTTAAAGTTATGTGCTTTTTTCATTTGTTTTCCATGTTACATTTCCAATTCTTGTTTTATAAATATGACTTGTTGCTAGAATTCCTTGCAGACCCGACAAAGACTACCGCCACGGCAATGGCTCCTTATTAATTAATAAGTATTTAAATTGAAAGCTAATTCAAATTTCTTACATGAATTCATTTTACCAATACATTGAAATAATCATACTTCTAAATTAACTAATGGTTCGCTTTTGCAATTATGACACCACTTGTACGATAACCCTCATTAATACTCTCCACCTTGAAGCAATATGATATAAAAGATGTCATTAACTTATAAAAATATCTTTATTAAAAATAGGGAAAACATATCCTTACTCATTTTACTTAAGAAGTTATAATAAACAATCTCGGAAAAACCACACATATATTAAAAATATTAACTCATGAAATTAAAAACCTTTCGCAATATTTCAAATTCAATAAAAAAAATATTTAAAACAAAACAACTAATTATTTTTATATATAATTTAACTCTATATTATATGCTACTCAGTGTTTTGTATCCTACATTCCATGATTCAATTTTTTAAGTAAATTTAATTTTTAATTTAATTCTTTTTTTTATTAAGTGTTTTTAAACCTTTAAAATGTTAAGGTTTTTTTATTCGGATTTAAAAAAAATTAATATATACGTAAATATCAATTTGATTTATTTTTGTCATTTAACAATAATTTGATGCTTTGTGTCGAAGATAAACATATATTTCGTTTCCCACACATTTAATTAAATATAAAAAATTAATCTAAAAAACATAACAATGTACCTATTTCAAATAATATATATTTTATTTTAATTAATTGTTTTTATTTAAAAATATGTTTCTCACTATTCATTGTTATCTTAATACGGCTTTTAAAATTTAATTTAACTATCAGTAATCATTAGGTAGGTGGTAGGGATTTAACATTCATAGATTTTTTTAGAATATTCTTAGTAATATATAGAAATAAAAAATTGAGATTTATCTACAAAGTAGTCATGCCTTTATTTCTATTTTAATCAAATTGATTAGTTAAAAAAAATTGTGAAATGAACAATTGTTGTATGAAATGAACTATGATTATTTTGGGCATATGGTATTGATAAGCAATGAATTATGTTTTTTTGACATGTGTTATTTATAAGCTATGGTATTGTAACATAATATAGTTACACATTAAGAATATACGTGATAAAGTTATGGTAAATCTCCATAGATAAAAAAAAATGTTCCATTTTTTTTCGAATATATAAATGTCTAACATATAATAATAATAATAATAATAATAATTTTGGCTATTTTTATGATATTTTTAATTTTAATTTTAAGAACACGAGATATATTATGAACTAATTTCATTAGTCATTATTATGGGTTGATCCCCTGGATGCAATTGTCTACCACGAATAATTTCATTATGTTTGAATTAATATGATAGGCAAGTGGAATGGAGTGGCTTTTCCATAAAGCACACATAATGGAAGTAGGGAGGCCAAGAGCCTCAAATGTGCCGTAGTTTCCCAGAGATTGAAGGACACAGAGCATTCACCAACCTTTAGAGGCTTCTGAGATACACTTATACATTTCCTATGAAGCCATGACCTCTAAATTCTTCTTAGCTCATTCTCAGACCCTCTTGGTCACTTAGTTGGAGAAGGACTTTAGTCTTGCACTCAACAATAGGCTAAGTCTAACCCTGACACCCTACAACATTCTTGATTGTTCTCTTATTTTCTGCCAAGCCAAAAAGAAGTAGTTGCTTACTATGGTTCAGGAGAGTGCCCAAGTACAATGTGAAGGTAGGGTTAGAAGTTGTCCTCCTCTCCCTCCATATCATGTAGAGGAGGACCAATTATAACGTGATATCCAAACACACATTTTATTTCAATTTGTTCACCTAGAGGTAGAGGAGCGAAGAATAATCTATGATGTTCTTTTGTAATTACAAATTGTTTTGGCTCGAAAGCTGATGAGTAGAGAAATAGCAAGAGAGTTGTTAGAAATTTGCTTCTCCTACTTTATGACCAAATTCAACAACACAAGGAATACACTATGTAATGATTACAAAGCTCTAGGGGTACCGTTCCCCCCATGCATCTCTTCTTCCACTTACGACTCCTCAGATATTTTAGATGCATAACTATCCATTCTCATGGTTATAGTTCTCTCAACAATGCTAAAATGTCTTCAGTAAGTTGAATGGCATTTGGCAAGTGCCAACACCAGAAACCCCTCACATCCTATTCAAGTTTCTAAGGGGAGAATGTTCCTCTGTCTCCTCAGCCAACTTATCCTACTCCTTTCGCTCCAACTCTTGAAGTCTGCTAGCCGAACACTTGTGCTCCTAAGTGTCAAGTTCAAAATCTAGTTGAGTATGGAGGAGGATGTGTCGTGGAATGCGAGCTAGAGTTGAATGACTAATTCAAATGACAAAGTATTCTCATTTGTCGAGACAAGCTACCACGGCTGGTACCTTTGCTTTCTTGTTTTGCTATGGCTTCTATGGTTTTCTAGTGTTTAGTTACAACTACTTTAAATGTGTCTTTAAGCATTCTACTATTGACATCTTCCATAAAACTCAGGTTTTTTTTTTAACAATTGCACTGTCTTCTTCAAGGGACCATCTGGTTTCCCTCCCAAGGTTAGATGTCTTCGGTTTTCTTCTTCATGGCACTGATAGCTCAGCACTTCCTTAACATGTAAACATGATCATCATGCGTCATCCTATTTGTATTAAATGTATTTCTATGGTAATATAATTTGAAGGCTAGATTACGAAATAAAATATTATTATGGATTGGTACCTATTGAGATTTACTTGCCATTTAACTTATATTGCTATGATAGTCATTAAATATAACACTTTATAGTCAAAAAAAAAATTGTTCTTTCATGTTTTGGATCTCTATACAATTTATAGTTAATCAACAAATCCATTTTGTTTTAAAACATAATCTCTCTATGAAGATATGCAAATTAAATAATCAATTTAATAAGAAATGTTTGGGATTTCATATTTGGTTCTATTAATGATTTAATAACAAATTTGTGCAATAATATTTAAGTTTATATGCTTATCCTTCTCCAAAAATATTATCTTTAAAAGAATTCAAATGACATATTTCTTATTTAATATTTACATGCATTAATTTGAATTTATTAATTATAGAAAAAAAATCATGCAAGCAAGTTTCTTATGAAATAAGTTATGGATTTTTTTGCATGTGGTATTGATAAGCCATGGCAATGACCAATGATATTATAACAAATCCTATTAAAAATTAAAAAACTCCCTGGTAAAGTAAGAGTGAATCCCCATATAAGTATTATCACATGTTTTTCTTAAATATATAAATGTATGATTTATATATCATTCTTTTTAAATAATAATAATAATTAATATAATATATATTTATCATTTTTAATTTTAACAATGCGTGAAATGTATTAGAAAATGTTTGTTTTAATATTGATGATGGATTGATTGCCTTTTACCTTTACCAACCATTTAATATTTATAATTATTCCACAACTACACTCGTTATTATTATGTTTAAGTTTTTTATAAATATATACATATATAAATCATAAAAAATTTAAATATCATACCTATCCATAAAACTTTAAAAAAATATTATTATAAAATTTTAATTTAATTTTTTTAATTTATAAAATATATAAACCCAAACAAAGTTTATGATCTTGAGGTTACTAAGGCCTCTCTTAAGTAGCTTAAGACACAAAACAAAAAAAAGATTGAGAAAAAGTGCGTACTGTTTTGAATGGAAATTAACCGAAGGCCACAAACTATAGCCAAGAGGAATCATTGGCCATGAAAAGGAGGGAGCTTCTACTGAACTAAGATTAATTGATATTTTCAGTCACCTAGTGACCTGGTGGAGCATAACCCTCATATGGCAAAGAATTATCATGACGGAGGACTCCAAAATTGTTGACGTGGAGGCCATTCTTCCCTCAGCCATGACCGTTAGATATACCGACCCTCAAGCTACACACCATGTGATTGTAGTTACTCTGAAGCATGTTTCTGAAGCCACGAAGAACCATGAAGTTGTTGATTGACTCTTTGTAATTTCGCTGAAAATGTGCTTAAAATAACGGACTTTATAGCACATGTTCATGTCTGTTACTTCTCTCTTTCCGAGGGAACTTGAGCCCCATACTAACCAAGTAGATGTAGGAGGATGATAAGGTCGAAGCAACAAATGGAATTTACACTAACTAGACACCTTTGAGAACAAGAAGACATTTCCAAAGACTCGTTCGAGTGAAACTAAAACATATTTAAAGATTGGAGCCAGCTTACAATGACCCTATCCTTTGCCATCGGTTCGATGATACCTCCTAAATAATAATTGAAAGCCATCATTTTCTTGCAAGGTGAGGTAGAGCAAGTGTACTACCACAGTAGATTCATAAATACAATTCTCACATGGGAATTTATCAAGTTGTACCAGTGCTGGGGAGGGAGCATATGAAAGGCCAGGTGGCCAACTAAACCATACCAATGCATAGTAATCATGACGTTTGGATTGCAAGAGAACCCACCATGGGGGAGCACTTTTAAATAAGGGAGTTTATATATGCATTTTATTTTTCAAAAAATATTTATTGAAGTAAGACATGTTTTACAATTAAGTTTGAGAGATAATGTTTAACTTCAAATATTTTATTAAATAAAGAAATTGTTGTTATAATCCAAAAAACAATATGCATAGTTTGCTGTTTTTTATTATTATACATGTTTATTGTTTTTTTAATTATTTCATTGAATATATTTTTGTTTATTCTTTAAGAATTCTATCATTTCTTTTAGTGTTAAAATTTTGATTCACATGTATTTAAAAAATAAAATAAAATAATAATATATTCACTAAACAAAAGATCAATGTTGGCTATGATAAAAAAGGACAGAAAACTTTATAACCTATCAATAATCTTTGTCTTATTATACTGCTTTGTTCACTAGTAATATTACAACTAGTATGAACGAGATACGCTGACTATCATATCTCGATTGATCATTGATATTACAATCCAATATGAAGGAGTTTTAATTCATTCCCTGAACATAGAGTTGATATGTAGTACTTAAAAAAATATACATAAAAAAAAGTATTTCACTCTTAACCATAAATAAATTATCAATATGGCTATACATCTTGTATCATAATTTCATATCAAGGGGTGGTAGGAGGAGGAGGGGTTATATTTAATTATGAAGGAAAAGTAGTCATTAAGTAATCTTCAGAGTTTGGAAAGACTAAAAATGATGCCAAAATGTATGGTCTATTATTAGGCATAATCTTGGCTCAAGATGTCGAAACCTCCAATATTGTAATCATGGAAGACTCTCTGATTATTGTACAACAATTAAGAAATACCTCATTTGCTAAAAAGAACCACCTCAAGCTCCTCCTTCAAAAGATTAAACATGATCTAGAACACTTTTTCTTGAAGTCTTTCTTCCATATTCTCATAAGTCAAAAATATAGAAGTAAAACATAAAGCTAATTTAGTATGCCTCCTGAGTTTGGGTGAGACAGAAATAAATGACTCAAACGACTGGAGAACTATACCTTAGGTGTGAATTTGCTATATAAAAATCCAACGCCAACCACACTGAATCTCATTGGGGGTGGCAGTGTAATGGGAAAAGTAATCTTTAATAATCGTATCCAAAGGCTTTTGTTGATTGATGTGTTGACCATAGATGAGAAATAGGACCATGGATGGGAGGTTACCCCATTTAATCAACAAGCTTAAGCTTCGATGTTTGGACATAATCACTTGCCTCATACTGTCCAGGCACTTCACTCTGTGATGAATTCTAAGATGTTGGGCATCATGAATATTAATAGTTATTTAATGGTCTCTCTAAGTGAGGAAAATGGCTCATGTATTAGTTCCATGAATTGTGTGTGGCTCCTTCATAGTTATTCTAGGGTAAATTATAGTGGGTGCATTCTCCTTACTACTCCTAAGAACATTTTGTGTCAATTCATTATGAAAACATTGTTTGGTTCACCCACAGTTGACCACTACTAGTGACAGTGGGTTTTGCAATTGGATCTTTTTGAATGCATGTTCTATCTATGTCAGTGGGTTAGGTAATTAACTCCCCCATGTGAATTGGAATAATATGATCACAAGCGCTTGAGAGATTTCCTACTATGTGCATGGAAGTATTTTTTTTCGAACTCGTCGCTACCTCAAAAGTTTGGACATTGACGATATTGGGAAAATTCAAATCTAGGATTTTTCCTAAAGTATAATATTATTTTATTTTCTCTATTCCATAAGGAAAATTCATTAGTTCCCTTCATGTTTCACTACCCTTAGTTGTTGGTTACATTTTTGTAGAGTTTTTGTACGCTCTGCGCTTGCTCAATTTACCCAATCCCTAACCATATGAATCCTCATGTAATAATTGAGGTCAGACTGGCCTCCCTTATCACTACCTCTCTTATCTACATCACTATAGCACCTCCCAATTTCATGAACTTGAATTAGTATGTAATAGCTACAAAGACATATCCTAGTGGGTGATAAATGTAGGTTTTAACCCCGTACAGAAATTACCTGCATACGAATTCTAAATCACAGGAAAAATAAAAAATGCGAGAGCATAACACATAAAACACATATACACAGATATTTCCCACTGGATCTCAAAACCGAGACTACCAGCTTGATTTTTCATTATGTTCCTTTCAATGTTACAATACATATTTATACATGCCGAAGCATCCAATACCATGGACCGAAAACATCGCGTCCAAAACTATGGACCGAAAACCATAGGTAGGTTCGCCCAACCTAATATAGGGTCCAAA
>APFE030183144.1:0-40195 GCA_000404065.3 Pinus taeda | reverse complement strand
CCCCCAAGAAGACATCACCACCATCATATTTCTCATACTCACAGAACCACTCCCTATGGGAGAGTGAAGTGAAAGGATGCACCTGAGTCAATCAACCATGCCTCATGATCTACATGTGTACTTGAAGAAGCCAAGTACACATCCCCACCTTCATCTGAGGTGGTTTTTGCCTCTGCAGAAGGAGCATCGTCAAATCCTTTTCCTTTATTAGGAGCTTTAGATTTACACTCCCTTTGAAGTGCCCTTCCTTTCCGCATTTCCAGCACACCACCTTTGTAGGTTTTCCTGGAGATTTAGATCTCCCTCTAGATTTAGATCTCCCACTCGATGACTTATTTTTGTTTCTGTTCTGGGACCGTCCTCGTAAAGACAAGGCATCACCATTCTGGTTGTCCATATTTTTCCATCTCATATCCTCCGTAAGCAAGGCTGAGACTATTTCATCAAACTGCAAAGTAGTTGCATTGCTACCTATTGCAATAACTAGATTATCCCACGAATCTGGTAGAGAACACAACAAATTGATGCACTTATCTTCATCTAAAATTTTAATATCAATAGATGATAACTGACTTATCATAGTATTAAACGCATTCAGATGCTCTGTCACCGAGTCTCCATCTTTCATCCTCAGGTTATACAGCTTTTTCCACAGGAATAGTTTATTCACCGGAGACTTAGATTGGTAAAAAGTCCCTAACTTGTCCCACAAAGCCTTCGTCGTAGCCTCCCCTAATACATTCAGCAATACTGAATCTAAGACACACAATCATATTGTGCTCTTTGCCTTCTGATCCAACTTCTTCCATGCTTCATCGGTCACTCTCGTTGGTTTAGTACCTGGATCTACCACGATCCACTGATCTTTATCCACCAACAGATACTCCATCTTGAGTTTCCACAACTCAAAACTCTGACCATTGAACTTCTCAATCTCTATCTTTCCGCTGCTTGCAATCTTCTTTCACCACCAGAATCAATCTCGCAGATCTCCCACTAAACAAGGTCTACCACAGGCCTGAGTGAAACTCCTCAGCAACAAAGGCATCCCCTTGAAGCCAAAACAGCTTTGATACCAAATGTCAGTTTTAACCCTGTACAGAAATTACCTGCATACGAATTCTAAATCATAGAAAAATAAACAATGCGAGAGCATAACACATAAAACACATATACATAGAGATTTCCCACTGGATCCCAACGAGACTACCAGCTTGATTTTTCATTATGTTCCTTTCAATGTTACAATACATATTTATACATGCCGAAGCATCCAATACCATGGATCGAAAACCATCGCGTCCAAAACCATGGACCGAAAACCATAGGTAGGTTCGCCCAACCTAATATAGGGTCCAAAAAAAATTCCCCAGGGCGCTGCCTCGAACCCCGTAGAGGGGGGCTACCCACCCCCCGAACATGGGGGGCTGGCGCCCCCCCTCTAACCCCCCGATTCACTACATAGATTAGTTATGGAAAGAATATAACACAACCCAACATCTGCTAGTGAACATCATGTTCCCAAGTTCACAAACTTGGGATCTGTTTCAACCTCTACATTGGCCAATTCATGCATCAAATTGGGATTGTGGGTCTTAGGATTAGTTGGCGCCCGAAACCTTAATTACAGGTCAAAATATTTCTTAAGTGAAAGCACCCCTCTAGGAATAGGCTTACCCTTGTTTGCTTCTTTTTCTTGTCGCATTTTCTTCTCATGTTGATCTTCATCAATAATAATGTCCTTAGATGTATCTTCATTCCTAATGAACTACATCACCTATTCATAGTCATTAAACTCTCACTAACTAGTTATATTGTTGGGGACAACAGGTTTAAAAATTAACTTAACTGAAAAACCATGACATAATGGGGTAAATCTAGTGGTTACATTTTCAAGAGTGTTAGCAGAAGTGTTCATTGATCATGGAATGGATAAAATGTTAAAAGCTTTAAAATATTAAATTAATCTCCATACCCCTTAATGGTAACCTTTTAATGTAGAGACAAAGAATGAATGATGTTGTTTACCTAACTCACTATAGAAATTCCTTGTAGATTCAAATTGTAGATTGTAATATGCTAAAACAATTGACTTGAATATACTCTACTCATCAGTGGAAACAGTAAATGATCAATGAAATCATGAAGCATATAAGAGAAATAATTCAATCACACATAACACAATGATTTTATGCGGAAAGCTACAACTACAAACCCCGTATATTTGTATATTGAATTAATCAGAAAATATGAGAATATTACAATATTTGGGTCAAGCCAGAGCAAACTCTGCACTATCTCTATCTATCTCACTACTTCCCAAACAATCTCAAGCCGATACATAGCCAATTTTGTTGCCTGCCAAGCTCTTATTTCCTTGAATTGTTCCCTTGGGAATTAACCCATATTTAATTGGGAAATCCCACAATTATGAATTGTGCAATCCTCATAGGCCTTCCTCTGAATGTATGCACCACTTATACAATTCAAATGATTATACAACTGATAGTACATTATCCTTGAACTCCAATCTCCACAGGTTCTTTCTATGATCTGACATGCATGAGTTAATTATGAGTGAATCTTCAGTTTACTAGATCACTATAGGTTACACCCCACTACTGCAGGTTACACCCCACTACAGTAAGTTACACCCCACTACAGTAAGTCACACCCCACTACAACAAGTTACACCCCACTACAATAAGTTACACCCCACTATTGTTGGTTACACCCCACTACTACTGGTTATACACCATTGTTTCTGATCTTCCACTAATTCATCCTTCGATTGGAACTACTTTAACTAACTTTAACTCAGTTGGACTGAATTAAATAATTACAACTCAAAATAAACTCAAATAGTGATCCTAATTGTAGGATACACTCTAAATGACTCTAGTTAGACCCACAACTCGAATTAACTCGGATAACTAATTCAAATTAACTTAGTTAACTATTATAAGTTGTCATGAGATGCGGAATTACAATTTAATTCCTAATTTAATTCAAGGACAAATTAAATTATGATTTTCTTGTTGCATTTTCAACACTCCCTCTCACCAAGAAAGGGATTATCTGTTATATCGATCCTGCCTCTATGAAACTCGAATTTGCATCTTGACAATGCCTTTGTCAAAATATTTGCATCTTGCTCCTATGTAGGAATATATTCCAACAACATGGTTATCCTTTGTACATAATCTCATAGATGGTGATACCGGATGTCGATATGCTTGAACCGATCATGAAAAACTGGATTCTCATAGAGTTTGATTCAAATCTGATTGTGACAGTAAATCACTGTATGATCCATCTGCTAACCAAATAACCCAACAAGGATCTTCCTCATCCATATAGCCTCACAATATGCTTGACTAGCATCCATGTACTTTTCTTCTACTAAACTGAGTTCAACTCATCTCTGCTTCCTTTTGTACCAATAAACTGTTGTTGACCCACTGTTACACAGCAATTTGTCACCGTCCCTGTTACCCCTCTCCCGCATCTTAGAGGACTCATTCTGGGACCTATGAGAAGTGACATGACTTGCAAACACTTGCATTTCATTCCCCTGAATATGAACTTCATTTGCCCTGAAGACATCTCCTGCTTAAAACCCCTAAAAATAGCCCTTTTTCCATTTTTGTGGTTCCATAGTGTAGCCCTCACGCCAATGGGGGAAATCCTCCAAAGAGGGTGCGCCAGTTGGTGCTCTGTCATGGAGTCGCACTCGTGCAACCCATAATCAGTGGTGTTTTTTAACAAACAAATAGCAGAAGATTCATCCTAACAAATTCCTGGATTGAATCTATCTTGAGTTGGGTGGTTTGGCTTCGAATCTCCATAGAGAGGAAGTGGTTTGCCACCTCTCATGGAAGCTTCTTTAGTGATAAAGCCAATCCCATGATTATTGTGGATGATCCAAATTCCCCTTCCTCCATCTATAAAAGCTTGTCCAGTTTCCTTGGCAAGCTAGTTCCAGAGTTCCAGAGATTTAGAATTGTCAAGTTTCCAAGAGCCTCATGCTGCAAGAGCCTTCTTCATTCCCATAAGGCCAAATCTAAGTAAGGAAATTCTTGTCCAATAACCAAAGAGAGAGAGGCTTGTTTCTATTCCCAACAAGCTTTGCAAGACATGTGCTGCTGACTACCGAGCCAAAGGAGGATCTAATGTCAGAACCATGGTTGTATTTTTGTTTGATTATTATCAATAAATGACTATTGTTATGGTTCCACTCTTATTGTTATTTGTAATGATGATGAGTTATATCCTTTCTGACTGATATATAGTTGCATATGCTGGATTTTATGTTTTTGTTTGTGTCGTTTCTTGTATTTGCAGGTGTCCATTCACGGAGATCGTGGGGATCGTGATCTGTCGGAGCAAAGGAACGGGAGTGTCACCTCTTCTACAAGCACTAGCGTTGGAATCCAGGTAGGCCTTCATCACTGGTCTTTAATTTGCAACTAGGAACTTGCGTTGTAACATTGTATGATTGTTGCTAGACCCGTTCTGGGCTAGTAGGGATTGCCTCTGTCCGCAGAGGGGATTTACCTCCTCAACAATTTGGCGACCATACTGGGGAGCTTGTCTTGCCTTTTTGGTTGTTTCTTGGTTTTTACCTGCTTGGTTAGCCTTCTGGGTTGAGTCCTTTCGCTTTTTCTTGCTTCTTGGTTTACCTGGTTATCGTTGGCCTAGCTTTGGATTGCTTATTTTTTATTTTTGCATAGCAAACTTGACTGGCGCTCTTTTATAGTGTAACAGTCACGCCAATTGGCGCCAATTGCTCATATACAACCTGCGCCAATCCCTAAAAGGCACTAGTTGTAGCGTGACAGTCGTGCTAGGCCTGGGAACTATTAAGTCTCTTTTTTAAGAAATTCTTAATTTGATTTCCTTTAGTCATTACTTGGAGGTTTGTCTTAGTCTTTTCACAATTTTGCATCTTTTTGCTTTTGTTTTTGCAAAAAAAAATCCCCCCTCATTCGTCGGCGGGGGGCTAAATTGTGTATGAGTTTTAATCGCCTTTGAGTGTTTTTATTTTTTGATCTTTGGAACTCTCACCCAATTTTCTTGATCTGCACTTGATTGGTTCTTAGATTACATTAGAATCATCTTGTGTTTGAGAATTCTCTTGCATAGATCACACTTGCATAATTAGAATTCTCATTTTCAGAATATGAATGAAAATGTGCATAGATTACATTTGCATACTTTTGAAGTGAATTGTGCATAGATTACAATTGCATAGTTCACATTCTGAAAAACCAATCGTAGATTTAGATCAGTTTTCTTTGATTTGAATTTATATATTTTTATGCTTGTTTTAAACACACAAAAATAGAAATAATAACTGTTTTGGAATTGATTTGCATTAGTTTTTCTTGATGAAATTAGTGCATTACAGAATTTGTTATATTTTCTCTTAGTGGTCAATTTTTTGCATTGTTGGAAGTGAATGGAAACTCTCTCCTTACTTTAGTTAGCATTCATCGAATGAAATGATATATTGTGGCATATAGCTTGCATTTAGGAAATTTTGAGACATTACATACGGTAAGGCCTGAAAACTGAAACATAATACAAGATCAATTTTAAAATGAACTGAATGAATCTGACAATGCATTGGAACATAATGCACACTTTTTAGAGGTCTAGGCTAGAGACGTGCTCCGGCGTCGTTAAACCTAGTCACTTTTGTTTCCACTCAAGGTTGGGTGATTCCTCCTTCTGTGACTCAATAGTGGTCTAGTATGGATTTGTGCTCCCACGTACCGTCAAGTATATGGGGAGACCCCACTAGGGTATCATCCTTTATCCATAGGAAGTCGTGTCTGCCGCCTTACAACCCGTAACGCACCGAACACAACATTCGGGAAGATTGACTGCCATACGGAAAGTCCTTGGCTTTCTTACGATTGCCAAGGTGTATATGCAGTTTTACGGATTGTCTGGTAAACCTTTGCCTAGTTCTCCAGAGTAGTCACTTTTGATCCTTTTCGGACTCCCTAAAAGAAAAGGCTCATCTGAGCATTTGTCACTCTGGGCTCATTAAACATTCGAAGGCAACTAGAGTCTTCTTTTTGTCCTTTTCTCGACTCTTTAAAGATGAAAAGGTAAAGTTATGTCCTTGTGTCTTAAAATTTATTCGCCCGCAATCACATGCCCTGTTAGATTTTGTTTGTTGACCGTTTGATTGTGTGTCGTGACTTTCTTCAGCCCCGTGTGTGATTTTCCGTTTTTTATGGCAACTTTTCCAGAGTTCACCAACCCCAGAATCCCCTCTGGCGGGAATCCTGGTCATTTTCCTCATTTTGGGAATGTTGGTGCTCCTTACATGGCAATGTTGTCCCTTCCTGGATTAACTGTTGGGTTACCTGTTTGGTTGTTCTCAACCTCTGTGATCCCTAATGTTTCAACTATTGGTCAATCAGTTCCTCCACCCGAACAACATCATGTTGATTCCAAGGCGGACTCTCCCCTTCTTCGCCTGTTTCTACATCTTCATCTTCTACTTCGCCTGGTGAAAGTCTGGCTTCAAGTAACCAGGTGGCTAAGAAGACAAAGAAGAAGAATTCGCTTAAGCGAGAGGCTAAAAGTGCAGCTGTTGCCCCGAGTACAGCTCAGGTCGGACCTCCTTCTGCTCCTTCGCAGAAGGTTAAGTTTCCTTGTAAATTGTGCAAGGGATACCATCTTCTCTGTGATTGTCCTGGCCTTCCTAAGGTCTTAGAAGTATGGTCTCACAATCCGACCTACCTCTCATCGCCCTCTAAAGCTCATGGCGATGCTACGCTATCAACTAGCTATGGCAAGAAGGAAGGGAAGATTTGATTCCCCTGTAGGCTATGTGAAGGCACCCATATCCTTCACCTTTGTCCGCTCCTGGATAAAGCTTCCGTTGTTTTGGAAAACCTTACAGCTTCTTCACCCCAACTCCCCGTTGGTTATCAGAGGCTCTCTTCAAATCCTCTCCCTGTCGACAAAGAGATCGACTTAGATTCTTCTCTTGTCCATCCTCCTCTTTCTGAAACTGGTTATGCTAAGCCTGTTCCAGACCAACCATTGGTCGGAAAGAGTGTAGACTCAGGTTCACCACCCGTCAATCACTCTGTTTCGAAAGAGCGTCATTCTCATGTTCTTCTCGTCTCGTCAAATTCTCCTGAGTCCAAAAACGACTCTCCTATCCCAGCTGATCTCGAGAGCCCTTCTTCGGAGCAAGGGAGCAATCATACGATTCCCCCATCGAGTAGTTCAGTCGTATCCTTCAACTGGAGTCTTTTGACCACCTTCTGCCTTCCGTCCCATGTGCCTTTCTAGATTACAGTACATGCCTATGATAAGGCAGTACCTGGCACTGTCTTGGATGAGGGTGCATTTGTCAGTCTTATGCCTTCCACTACTTGGCAAGCTTTGGGCTCCCCACAGCTTGTGTCAATCGCATAGAATCTGATGGCGTTTGATGGAGGAACCAGTCAACCATTGGGGATCCTTCCAAAGTTCCCTATTACTTTGGGAGGCAAAACCATCTGTATCGACGTACTGGTTACCCAAGGTGCCTTAGATTTCAGTCTTCTCCTTGGTCGTGACTATGTTTATGCCATGGGGGCCCTTGCCTCTTCACTTTTTCGTGTGCTTTGCTTTCCACACAACGAAAGGATCGTGACTATTGATCAATTATCGTTCCTTAGTCCCCCGGTGCCTCCTACGCAGTTGTCATCCCCTTCTTGTTTTTATCCACCAGTTGTATCTTCCCCACCACAGGTCAACTATGTGGCTACTTATCATGTGCCTATATCCAGTGATATCGTCGTCGTGCATAGTGTCCTGGGGGCATTGGGTCCCGATTTCCAAGATGTGATCCTTCCACTGGGAGTGGCACTCTTGGATGTTATGACTTCTTGTTCATTCTGATGAAGTTCGTGCGGAGCAGAGTTTGCTTTCCTACGTCAAGCTCCATAAAAAATGAAACTAGGTCTGGTCGGAGCAGAGTTCGCTTTCCTACGTCAAGCTCCTTAAAAAATGAAACTAGGTTTGGTTGGAGCATAGTTCGCTTTCCTATGTCAAGCTCCTTAAAAAATGAAACTGTGTCTGGTCGAGCATAGTTCCTGATCTTGTGTCAAGCTCATTAAAAAATGAAACAAGGGTTATGAGGATAGTTCTTTTACTGTGTCAACCTCATTAAAAAATGGAACAACTCCCTTTCCAAATCAAGTCTTTTGATTAAGATCTCGTAAAATACAAGTCAAGTCTTTCCAAGATCTCGAAAGTGAACCTTCATTCCATCCACTTTGTTGAATGCAATGAAGCTTGGGGGGCATGTACCTCGTTTTGCGTCATTATGTTGGGGGCATGTGAACTTATAACAAGCATAGTTTTTCGTTTCACGCTTCTGTAAACATGAAACCGAATCCAAGTAGAGTTCTCCATGGTTCAAGCTTGTGTAAAAATGAACCCATACCTGATGTACATCTCGTGATTGCCATTTGTATCCCCTCAATTCTGTTAGATGAGCCTTGGTTGTTTTCATCCCATCGCCACCATCTCTTTGGCCGATCATATGCTTTCACTTGCTTGTTTTCCTTTCCTGAGGGACCGCAGTCAAGAGTGGTTTTGTTAGCCAGCCTCTTGACCATTACATGTTTTGAGCAGTTCCACCATTGCCGAAACCAGTTGCCACCCTTTATGCCACTCGTTCCTCTAGGAAGAGTCACCTTTAAGCTCTTTTCTAACTCATAAAATATGAAAAGATTGTCAAGTATTTTTTGCCCTTTTTGACTCGTTAAAGAGAAAAAATGGAGGTCTTCTTTCAGCTCTTTTCTGACTCTCTAAATATGAAAAGATTGCCGAGTTATTCCTCTTGACTCGTTAAACATAAATAAGAGGCAGTCGCCTTTAAGCTCTTTTTCGACTCTATAAAGACGAAAAGATCGTGGGGCCCTTGTCGTTTCAGGTCGTTAACAGTTATGAAATGACGTGGTTTCGATCGCTTTTTTACTTTTTCAGGTCGAATCATTAATCATGAAAAGTACTCCTCGATCCTAATGGTCAGGCGATTCTTTCGAGCATTGTTTTATACTTTTTCAGGCTCGAGAGACACAACTTTACGAAAAAGGACACCCTTGGAGTTTACTTTTTGCTCTCTTTTCAAACTCTCTAAACATGAAAAGATGCCGAGTTCTTCCTCTGTCAAACTCGTTAAAACTTGATGACATTGGATTCCGTCAAAATGACATTTTACAAGCATATGCTATCCCCGTCAAGATTGTTAATAAAAATAATTGGGGTACTCGCCAGAAATGGTGGGGAAAAAGAACCAGAATCATTGTCGTGTCGGCAGTATGTCGCTCTTGAACATGGCACTTGTATGCATTCGTGTCTGGGTGGGGACATCTCATCTCATTTTTCACTTGTCTCTGTGGGTTTGGGTGATCCTATTTGACCTCTCATCTTCTCTTTGCCTTGTCACCATGACCTCTGATCATTTGATGTCAAATACTGCCAAGTCCACTGTCGTGTCGCCGATATGTTCAAGAGAACTTGACCTCTGCGAAATAATCAACCTCCCTCTGATAACTCACATAATCCTGATTCACAACAACCTTATCTTCCTTTGTCTCGTGTCGATGATGTGAGAAACACTATGGCCCACCTTCGATCAAGGTCACTTCCTGTTGACTTCAGCTCATTATCCAAGAAGTTGACCTAGAGACTCCCTTCAGGTGCCTTGGAGCCTGCATGTCTCAATGGCAGGTTCTTCGCGTTCGACGTGAGGTTTTCATCATTGGCCTCCGATCGAATCATTCTACGGGTGTTCGATGCCAACTCACTGATTTGCATGTTGTAGATTGTACCTATAGTACCTTGAGGACCATTGTCATTATTGGTGGTACCTCTCACGTCTGTTAACAGTTTTCATCCTTGGCTAGTAATCAAACAATGTTCCTGCATGTTCGACTTCGACTCCCATATTCGCATGCTTGAACTTGTACTTTGTTTCAGTCGAGATGGAGCGCAAGACCCTGGATTTTGTCTGTTGGGATCCAGGTTGCGGTTTTGTGGATTATTATGATTATTACATGACAAACTCACTGGATGGTTGCGACCATGCTTGAGTCTATTTATCGATCCTCACTGGATGGCTGCGTCCATACCTTGGATCTAGATTCTTATGTACTCTGCTATGGATGGTTGTGCCCATACCACATATATCATGTACTTGAGATATTAGTTGTACTTCTCCACACAGGTTTTCTGGCAGTAGTGTTTTCGGTTGGACATGTTCTTGTAAAGCATTTCACCCCTCTCTCTCGGGCCTCATGCTTTAGGCGGCATCTGTTACACAACAATTTGTCACCGCCCCTGTTACCCCTCTCCTGCATCTTGGAGGACTCATTTCGGGACCTATGAGAAGTGACATGACCTGCAAACACTTGCATTGCATTCCCCTGAACATGAACTTCATTTGCCCTGAAGACATCTCCTTCTTAAAACCCCTAAAAATAGCACTTTTTCCATTGTTGTGGTTCCATAGTGAAACCCTCGCGCCAATGGGGGAAATCCTCCAAAGAGGGCGCGCCAGTTGGCGCTCTATCACGGAGTCGCACTCGCGCCAACCATAATCAGTGGTGTTTTTTAACAAACAAACAGCGGAAGGTTCATCCTAACAAATTCCTGGACTGAATCAATCTTGAGTTGGATGGTTTGGCTTCGGATCTCCATAGAGAGGAAGTGGTTTGTCACCTCTCATGGAAGCTTCTTTAGTGATAAAGCCAATCCCATGATTATTGTGGATGATCCCAACTCCCCTTCCTCCATCTATAAAAGCTTGTCCATTTTCCTTGGCAAGCTAGTTCCAGAGATTTAGAATTGTCAAGTTTCCAAGAGCCTCACGCTGCAAGAGCCTTCTTCATTCCCATAAGGCCAAATCTAAGTAAGGAGATTCTTGTCCAATAAACAAAGAGAGAGAGCCTTGTTTATATTCCCAACAAGCTTTGCAAGACATGTGCTGCTGACTACCCAGCCAAAGAAGGATCTAACGTCAGAACCATGGTTGTATTCTTCTTTGATTATTATCAATAAATGACTATTGTTATGGTTCCACTCTTATTGTTATTTGTAATGATGATGAGTTATATCCTTTCTGACTGATATATAGTTGCATATGCTGGATTTTATGTTTGTGTTTGTGTCATTTCTTGTATGTGCAGGTTTCCATTCACGGCGATCGTGGGGATCG
Organism: Pinus taeda; assembly: GCA_000404065.3. Taxonomy (NCBI): domain Eukaryota; kingdom Viridiplantae; phylum Streptophyta; class Pinopsida; order Pinales; family Pinaceae; genus Pinus; species Pinus taeda. The sequence continues at coordinate 28,956 of APFE030183144.1, read as the reverse complement.
TGATCTTCCAGAGCAAAGGAAGGGAGCGTCACCTCTTCTACAAGCACTAGCGTTGGAATCCAGGTAGGCCTTCATCACTGGTCTTTAATTTGCAATTAGGAACTTGCGTTGTAGCATTGTATGATTGTTGCTAGACTCGTTCTGGGCTAGTAGGGGTCACCTCTATCCGCAGAGGGGATTTACCTCCTCAACACCCACTACTAAGATTCCCCCTCATGTTCTTGTTGGCTTAGTGGGGCCTGACCTAGGTTCAGAAGTGATTTAGCAAAGCAAATCCTGGTACTACTGGCCCTTTTGGCAATAGTCCGCAGAGCGCGGACTAAGGTCTCACCCGAAGTAGTATGGGAGGGTGCTAGAACCAGGTTTCTGCACCCTAGGGATGTCTGATATGTAGTGATTAGTACGTGGTCCAACCTTCGCACTTACTGCGCTATGTGCACCTGTCAGCACCCCGCACCCTGTGATACTGCCTTTACGCAATTCTAGCCGCAGCGCGACCGGTGTTATTTACCCAAGTCTTCCTTAGTTAGGCTCTATTAACTTGTTTACTTAGATTATTTTCATATATAAGCATTCATATGAGTATTCATTAAGTGCGTGCAGTAAATAACCAGAATAAAAGTAATGCATATATCAACACACAGATTCAAGAACAAACACACAAAGTAAACTTCTCTTTATTAACTGTCAATTCCAAGTATACACCTAACTCCACCCTATGCACTCAGTTGCAGGGGTCCGCGCACTTAGCTTCGGACTCTACTAGGCCTCTGTGCACTCAGCTGTAGAGCCTCTTCCTACTACTACGACCCAATACACTTCAACTTTTACTCTATGCTCTAACCATGCCTTCACATCTCTCTCTATCATTCGTTAAGCTATCTTTACACTTAGAGCCTTGCTCTATTTATACAATCCCATGGTCCATGGACCATGGGTAGGCCGATGCAACTTTACATTAAATTATAATTCTTAGGGCAGACAACCCTATGACTCAATTATACAATTCGTGCTCCATGCATGTACTTCGCAGAGTTCTACACCATATTTGACCAAAACTTTGGCTTTAAGCCCAAAAACCTATTGTGGGGGATCCCATGCCCAACAGGCCCTCAACACAATCATCATGACTCATCCCGAGTCACTTTGTTGGTGCGGCAATCTTGGCACGAAGACCCTCCAACTGTGCATTTGTTGCACGAAGGTCCGCAGCTTACTATTCTGCTGTCTACTGGATCTGTTCTACTCTTTCTGCCGAATGCTCGTTGTCAAGGGCAGATCCCTGTCTTAAGGCATGCATGACCTTCATTTGTGCGAGCTTTCCTTCAATATCGGTAGTGATGCAGAAGGCCTCATCATTCCACGGTTGGACACGCACTTTAAGTATTGCCTCTTTTTGTCATTCGACATCCACCTGTTCCTTCAACGCCTTCGCTTGTTGTAGCTTCGCTAACCGCTGGGTCAGTACAACTGTCTACGCCATTCTGCGCACACTATCATACTGCACTTGGAGCTCCCGTGCTTCTATTTCCAGGCACTGTATGGTGGGGTCCTTCTGTAAGGAAGTGAGGACCGCAAGGGATTCTTCCAACATTATAGTACAGTCCTGCACTAACTTTCCTATTTCCTCCAGCCCCTTTTGGATAGTGCCAGCACGTTGTTCCCTAACTTTTGGGGGTGTGGATGACTGCACCTTTAATCACAATTTGGCAATCTGAAGGTTGAGGTCCATTTTTATCCTCATTGCTTCCTCCTTTGCCTCATGGAATCCACTAGCCAATCTGTGAATTTTCACTCCTACTAGTAGATCTATCGCAATTTCTAGCTCCGAAGCATGGCAACATGCTTCCTCTACTATCTACTCCAACTGCTAATTCTATGCCAGCGCCTCATCGTGTTGTGGACTAAGTTGCTCGATGTTGATTCGCTGTTCATTGAGCATCTTTATGGTGCATCCTTCCCTAGCGTGGAGTTTTGCCACTGCGCCATCCTGTAACTGGCATAATTTATCCCACGGAAGGACAGCCAAGTTTAGGCCAAGTCCCTTGATCCGGCCCACCGCAGCTCTGTCCTTTGTGCTATCCGCTGTCAATACTCTTTCTGGTAGTGCGACGGTGTTATCCATTTTGGCCCACAGCAACTACTCCGTTGACAATGTACCTATCGCACCGTAGGCGGCTACGGCTCCCTCCTGTGGGGGTCGCACCTGAAGTTCCTAGAGCTGCGCCCTTAGGGCCCCCAAAACAATCTGCTACTCTGTCATTTCTTCCTGGAGCGCTTCCCTAGTGACCTCACGAACTGTGTCACCGATGTCGTATAGGTTGTCGTTTGTGAGCGTAATGGGTTCACCAACAAGTTTGGAAGCCTTGGTCTTCTTCCATGGTCCTGTTCATTCCATAACGCGCGACCATTTTAGTTGTGTAGATGTCATGTTGAGGTCTGTGCCTTCTGTTGTGTCCTCTATCCCCTGTCCTGTGGTCAGGTCTGGGCCTCCTTCCTCCTACATCATGGTGGCCCCTGTTCCCGGTGTTGCTACTTTTTCAACAACCTTGGTCTGCTTTGTGGCAGCCTTCGCTGCCTCACAGAAAACCCTTACCTCCTCAGCCAATTGCTCATTGCACTTTTGCTATGCCAGTAGCTTAGTGGCATCTTTTTGTTTTTGTACCACTATATTATCACGTGCCACCAGATCCAGGGCACACCACTCGGGTGGCCATGAGTTGAGCACAGTGAAAACGGCATCATCAATCGCAATGAAAGGAAGTCTGGTCCAATTCTGCACCGGATCCTTACACGCCTTGATATACACATTATGCATATCCACCTTGAAGTCTACAAAGCTCCACACGCTGTCCTACACTATGGGGGATAGGCATGGTCTTTTATTGATCCACATCTGGATGCTCACCTCCATGAGCACCCAAAAGATCTTAGTCTCACAGATTCGCGTGGCATCCTTCGTTGCCCAGAGCGATGCATGTTTTGCCGCCTCTGGCAAGTCCTGTTCAAGGGGAGGGAACTAATTGTCCTCAGGCAATTCCCCTATCACCAATAAGATAGACAAGAGAAACCACGCATTGTGGAAGGTCTTGCCCTACTCCTGAGCTTCTTTGCAATTGGTTAGGAATTCAACCCAGTTGAATTGGACCCCCTCCGCGCATTGTTCGCCCAGCGTGACAACCGTCACTGGTACCTTGTTTCCACAACATTTTCTCATCACCTTCCCAACCAACAGATGGGTGGCTACGTGTACCCCTTTTTCCTAAATGCTACTAATTACGTAGCCTCTCTACTTCTTTTCCATCTTGTATTTCTTCTTCATGGCCTTTGCGAGTGCCAAATCTCCGCTTTTGCTAGTTATTTCCGTGAGGTCCCTTCCTGTACAGGGAAGCTGAGAAATCTTGTGAATAAGCTCTGTCGTGATGGGAATAGGCTCCTCCAGCCACAAGTACCCATCGTGCACCAAGCAAAGTAGTTGCCTGATGACAAAGATCAAGATCGGTAACTGGTGAAAGTGTGGAATCCATAGTAGGTGGAGTAGCCCAGCTCCTCCACACTACGTAGCCATTTTCGCGGTTCTAGCACTGTAACTAACCCCTCATTGCTATGTTTCATGAGTTTGCTAGTCTCCAAATATGGGAACTTTTCACTGTTCGTGAGGTCCCAATCTTCAAATTTCATCGTGGGCATGCAGCCCAGAACCAAACCTTCCAAAAAAATTCCATCTGGGAGGAGTTGCGTTTGGAGTGAGCTCTTAACAGTATCCAAATCCTTGGGTACTTTTGCTTTCCCTTTTCGCAGAGGGACATACTTGGGTAGTTTTGCTGCAATGTGCACAGGCTGAATGTCTTCCTCCATTTCTTCATCCGCCTTGATCTCTTTTACGAAGGCCTGGAGGTCCTCCTCCTTATCATCTATCTCAAGATTAACAGTCTTGCCCTTGTCTTCCATAGACAGTTTACCAAACCACGGATTTCGAGGAGACATACGGATTGGTCCTGCTACCTATGGATCCGTTTTGGGCCTCAGTGTCTAGGGAGATTTTGGAATTTTTGGTGCATCCCCCACCTGCAGCATAGGACTCTGCGCGGCTTCCTCGATTGTCGACATCATTCTATTTAGGAGGTCTTGCGTCTCCTTCGACAATGTCTTAAATAGTGAACTTGCTCTCAAAGCTTCCAAATTCGTAAGGCCCATACCCACTTGATAGCGTAACAACTGAATTCTCAAAATGCCAAGGGTTGTTCGTTGGGTAGCCACATGTGATTTAGAGGCCTTTTTTAATTCAAATTCAATTGTTCCCCCGACATTCAGCCCATTAATGCTAGATTGGCAGCAGATCGTCCCAAATTTAGTTCTGACTTCGTGTCTTACTTGCCCGATGCCCGCTACTCGTTGTCTTAAATAGGACATCTTGTCATGAACAGTGACACCAACGGTCACTTCCCAGCCTACCAGCATGGCAGCGCAACCCCCTACGCGCGGGGGCAACCCCTGTGACATATTGATCCTGCGCGCAACCCCCTTATTTCACAGCTCCTCCATGGACTCTTTTAAAGTCCCGCGCTCTCTTTCAACTACTTGGAGCGCTGAGACTGTGCTCCCTACAGATAGTCAGGTGGTCGCACCACCTCTGCGAGGCTTCAACTCACCTTCTAGCCTAGTCCATGGGCACTCCTCAACTACCCTCACGACAGTCAGCGCCGCGTATTCTTCCTTATGTGGTGCGCTACCCTGCTTACTTTGTTTGGTAAGGTGCGGTCGCAGCCATGGTAACAGAGCCACAAATTCTTAGTGGCAATATTCTAATGCGGTAGTATGGTTGTCTGTATATTGTCATGTCCTTCTTAGTTTACCGATGAGACATGCTTGTGCGATTTCGTTTTCCAGGTTTTTGATCTCCATGTCCATTAGCATGCTTTTCTTCCTCAGTTGTACCCGATCTTCTTCAAGCTCGCAAAGCTTAAGGTTCCCTCGCCGAATGGCTTCCTGTAACTACATAATTCCTTCGTCCAAGTCCTCGTCTACTGTCCCAACTATGAAAGCTATTATGTAAGGATTCCTTTCCTCCAAACTTATGGTCTCAACTCTGCTCTTCAACTTCGGAATCATCTCTACGCTCAGGTTTTTTCACATGGCCCTATAGGCCCATCGAACCGCTGGTATGCACAGGTCCCAACCAGTTCATCTCACCTGGTGAACCCAGTTCAGGACTCCGCATACCTTCTTGAATGCTTCTACGTGGAACATTTGTGGTGTGCATCGCCTTTCCTACTGCTGCGTGTTGTTACAATTTTTTATCCTTAGTTTGGGGTGTGCTTGAGTGGGCTACACAGCACATGTTTGTACCCATCTACATAGGTGGGCACGCAAGTTGCTCTGTCCTTGCTGCCCGACTCTCGTTCAAAGCTGGGGGCTTCCAAACCGTAGGCGCATCATCCTTCTACATCCGTGCCAGTCCTCAAAGGTTCCTTGATTTGTACCCCACCATCGTGCGAGTTTTGCACGTAGTGCCCATTTCAATGCATCGAACCATTATTGTTCCAGTACTATGCTTTCAAATTTGCTCAGGAATTCATCCACCGCTATCAATCCATCATATGTCGGCAACTCTCTTGCCTTGGTTGTTACGCAACATAATGATCTAACCATCATGTTGCAATTCAGCGTTGTCACTTCGTGCAACCGATTCTGCTAGCGCTCTACTTCTTCGTCTGAATTTGAAGTGTAAGAGCTTTCGTGCTCCCTCGAGATCCTCCCATCTGTAGTTGGATTCACCCAATCCTGGTCTCATTTAGTTATCTTGTAAATATAATCGAGATCATCATCGCTTTCATCGTCATGCACTGGTTCAGTGTAGCACGCTCCTTCTGCTAGGTCCAGCGGAACTACTACACGTAGTGACTTTTTCTCGAAGATCATTTTGTGCTTCTTCAGATTGATGACTCCGTTCATATCAGTGGCCCGGTCTATTCCTAACAATGTGGGATAGGGATTATTGTCATCGACAATCTCTATCACTTCAAAATTCGTCTGTGTGCTCGCACCTTCAATAACAACTGCTACCCCTTGCAACCTTCCCATGGGCAAAATCTTATGTTGGTTCGCCATTCGTAATTGAATAGGGGAACATTGTAATACGGGCCTACCCAAACCCAGATCTAGGATTACCTGATCCATCTCATATTCCCCAATCTGTGCAGTCAACCTCATTTCCCTTCCAGGGCACAATGCATGCTTCCCCAATTTCTAGACGACATGTGGTTCCCCTGACCCCGCGCACCTAGTGATCAATTCCTGTAGTCCTTTAATTGCCTTGTTGTCGCGCAGTAGTTTCATGCATGTCTCCAGAAAGTTAGTGAGCATAGAAGGATCCATTCCTAGCTCTCGTTGATCCTTACTACCTGAAGTGGAGGCCTCTGCTAAGCTCTTATTAGCTTCCATGAATGTCTCCCTTGCGTGTTCTAAGTCAAACTCAGGTTCCTTCGCAAGAGCCTTGCGAACCCACGTACCTTCCTCTAACTTCTTTCCCTTATCCTCTCCCATGGTCGCACCACTTCTGAGCATCATGTTTACATTTGGGTCCTCTTCGCACAGCTCAGACCTCATCATTTATATATTCTAAGTCGAGGGAGGCTGGTATATCCCTTTTTCATGCATTTTTGTGATCAACGTAGGACGGTCTATTGTTTCATGATCAAACTGAGCACAATGCGTAGAGGATATCCTCGTCAGGTTGGTACAGTCACAGGCATAGTGCCCTGGTCCTCTGCAACTGTAACAAATCAACTGTCTACGGTCCCTTCGTGGCCCCATTCCACCTCGTCCTCGACCTTGCCCCTGAAATCTAGTGCACGCCATCCCTGCAACTAGGTCGAGGACTCATATTTTAGTCTACATCCTATAGGCTGGGGTCCAATCCACCATTAGCTCGTAACTGCAGCACGTGCACTCATTGTGGCCTACCAACCTGCAGAAATTACAAAACAATTGTTGGGGTGTTTGTGTATATTTCTGCAGCAAATGACAATTGTCCGTCGTGTGTTTCCTCCTATCTGATAGATCGCGCACCATAAAGCGGGTGCCACGCTCGGCCCTGCCTGTGCCTCCGGTCTTAGCGGCATTGACCCTCCTCCTGCCAAGTAGTTCAAGAACACTGGGCAGTGATCCTTGTCATGGACCTGACCTTCACATTTTATGCACCATACTTCCTCATGCGCCTCTGGCCACGATGCCCTATCTTGCTTCAAACTTTGCATTTCCGAACACAGATTTTGTAGTTGCACGTGGATTTTTTGAACTCCCAACCCAAGGTCTTGTATCAGGGTCTCATGTAATCTCATCGCCATTTCCAATGCTTCAACCTGGGTAGAAAGTCTCTATTGTGACAGTGCTATCCCCAAGTGCGGTGCCAAAGAGGCTACAAACCATGCACGATGTTGTGCATATATCAACGTCATATTGGCTTCGCGGATCATACTTTTCAGCCATTGATCTAGATCCCAGGGAGTCTCGCCTGGGAGAATTACGGTCTCTTTAAACCCGATGATTGGTTGTGTTTCTGACTTTGGCCTGCTAAATTCCCTGTTCAGCGCGTTCTGGATCTCTGTTATCCCTGCGCTTGGGTGGTCATTAGAGTTCTTGATATACCATGTCAATGTGCGATCTCGTAGCGCGCTCACCAACGTAGCCTTCTTAATATTGTCATCTGTGACGCCCTGTGCTTCCCATATTGCTCTTACCACGAACCAGAATTGGTCCAGATCCTCATTCCTTACTCCTCTGAACACTAGTAGTTTGATCGCACTCGCATACTAAATTTTGGAGGTGGTGGAGGTGGAGTGGGTGGAGATGGAGGTGAGGGAGGCGAAGCAAGTGGCGGTGTGGGTGGAGGTGGTAACCGTGGAATCCGTTGCCTTATCAAACTGATTGCACTCCTCGGAAAAATTTTCTGAGCTCGTCCTCGCTCTCCCGTGAGGGTGAAATTAAGGGATTGTTTTCTAATTCTTCACTACTTCCACTTCTATATATCTTTCCGCTCCACATAGTCCCAAACATTAATTTATTTACATCACCTGCTTTTCACATAACAGCATCTTAATCCAGGTATTCAAAGATTTAATATACTTATCTCGTGGTCCCGTGAGGAACTCTCGCTCTGCTTCGTTGTAACTCATGGTCATGTCTACTGCAAACTCAGTGATAAATCCCCCTATTATCCGGTCGAGCCAATGGTCCACAACTTGTACAATCTTATCTTTTGATGCTTCTAGTCTACGCACTAATTCCAGAGTCCACACTATCGGTTGGTTCAGCCTACACCTTCCCTGGTTGTTGGCTAACCTCGCGATCCACTCATACAGCTCAGATGGAAAGGATGCAAAGAAAATCTCGTGGATTCCTGTATACATGTAGTGATCCAACCACTTTTCCTTAGATACTCGCGGATTTCTGTTTTCCTGCACCGCGAACTCATGAATCTTCTTATCCAACCACTCTTCAATTTCTTTCTTTGTAGGATTCCAGTGGCACGACATCCAACATCCCTTATGCAAATCCTGGTCCCAGCAATGGAACCATTTTTTGGCTTAGTGGGGCCTGACCTAGGTTCAGAAGTGATTTAGCCAAGCAAATCCTGGTACTACTATCACTTTCAGCAATATTCCACAGAGTGCGGACTGAGGTCTCACCCGAAGTAGTATGGGAGGGTGCTAGAACCAAGTTTCTGTACCCTGGGGATGTCTTATATGTAGTGATTGGCATGCGGTCCAACCTTCACACTTACTGCACTATGCGCACCTGCGGGCACCCTGCGCCCTGTGATACTGTCTTTGCACAGGTCTAGCCGTAGCGCGACCCATGTTATTTACCCAAGTCTTCCTTAGTTAGGCTCTGTTAACTTGTTTACTTAGATTATTTTCATATATAAGCATTCATACGAGTATTCATTAAGTGCACGCAACAAATAACCAGAATAAAAGTAATGCATATATCAACACACAGATTCAAGAACAGATGCACAAAGTAAACTTCTCTTTATTAACTGTCAATTCCAAGTACATACCTGACTCCGCCCTGCGCACTCAGTTGCAGGGGTTCTTGCACTTAGCTGCGGACTCTACTAGGCCTCTGCGCACTTAGATGCAGAGCCTCTTCCTACTAATACGACCCAATACACTTCAACTTTTACTCTATGCTTTAACCATTCATTCGCATCTCTCTCTATCATTCGTTAAGCTATCTTTACACTTAGAGCCTCGCTCTATTTATACAATCCCATGGTCCGCAGACCATGGGTAGGCTGACGCAACTTTACATTAAATTACAATTCTTAGGGCGGACAACCCTATGACTCGATTATACAATTCATGCTTCACGCCCGTACTTCGCAGAGTTCTACACCATCTTTGACCTAAACATGGGCTTTAAGCCCCAAAACCTACTGCAGGGGATTCCATGCCCAACAGTTCTCTTCCAATTGGATCGAATCCCTGCCCAATATACATCTGTGAAGTCTTGAATCTTCACTCCCTTTATCCATTTGTACCAAAGACCAAACTGAGTGGTTAACATGTTTAGTTGCCTTCCAATAGAGTTTGATTGGCTTAACCATGGCTTGACTAAGTTGGTAACTGAAAAACATATATCTGATCGTGTGTTCACCAAATACACAAGTGAACCCACAAGCTGTCTATAAATAGTAGCCTCTGCTACTTCACCTGAAATAGCATTTTCCTTCCTCCAATTACTTGTTAGGGTCGTCATGTGTTTGTTTCTCTCAATGTGGAACTTCTTTCGTATCTCGTTGGCATACTTTCCCTGAGAGACAAAAAATTCCCCATCTCCTTGCCATACTTCCATACTAAAAAAGTAATGCATGAGTGTTACACTGAAATTTGTCACCATGACTATCTGCAGTTAGTATGGCTCCATCAACAGTCATACTATCCTCCTTGTCAAGCCTTATACCTCTGCTCTCCATGTCAAACTTCAAGAAAGAGAGAAAGTCATTTAAAATCATATTTATCTCTGGGTACGCAGGTTCTCTCTACCTTGCCTGCGTGTACACATCCCAAGCTCATTGTACCTGCGTACTTGTACGCTATGTAAGTCAAGGGATGGGTGCGTACTCCTATAAAGGTCAAAAGGCGCGAGTTTCATCTTAAAAAATTTACTTGTGGTCATTTCTAGAGCATTCTAGAAGATTGTTTGACGTGTATTGAGCGCCTCCAGATGGTTCATGCATCCCTATGAAAGAGGAACTTATCCCATCAAGAGAGGAGCTACCCCATCCAAAAGAGGAAGTATCCCATTGATGTTGGACCTGAATAACTTCCTCTAGAACACTATAAATACAGGCATTGGGCCAGAGGAGGGGAGGTTGAAAGCTGAACATTCCAAAGGGTAGATGCTGCTGGAATTAGGACTTCCTTGTAGAAGCTTGTGAGAAGAGATTACCATCCTTTCTTGTTTCATTTGGAAGTGGGTGAGCTTATCAAAGTAAAGGAAAACTCTTGCTGGACCCTGGGAGGAACTTGCACAACACCAAGGCTCAGGTTGCAATGGTTTCTTTTGTTTCCTATTAATACAAATAAGTCCATTCTTCTCAACAATTTGTTATTAATGAGTTGTTTCATATACTCCTTGGTCTATATGTTGAATATGTTTTATTTCATGAGATATTCAGGTGCTATGTAATCGTTTGATTGTTAGTGAATGTAGGTTTCGAAGTGAAGGAGGAGCTCATCTGGATTGACAAGGCTAGACTACTACAACAACGTTGGACTACAGGTAGGATCTAAAACACTTGGTTTCTCGTGTAATAAATGCATATTTAGAGAAGGATTTCTCTTAATTGTCTTGTTTGTCACTAGAAAGTCTTAGGCTTCTAGGGAGGTTGGTTTTGTCTGCAAGATTAACTCTTTCCGCATGACAGGGGGGTTGTTGCTAGCCACAACAGAACATTATAAAGAACAATACATAGAGATATGGTCAGAAGAATTACCCATGGCACCCCACTGCTCGCCAGCCGGCAACACCAAATCCGAGTCACCCCTGAAATCCATACCATCATATGGGAACCTGGCATAAACCATCTCCTGACGATCGAACCACCCGAAGAAAGTATTAGAAAAAGAAATATGAGGCTGGCCAGCATGCTGAGACATGAGGTCAACCCATCTATGCATCCATGGTTCAGTTGGTGGAGGTAGGCCAAGTGAAATGTACTGCGGCTGCATCAGTGGGATTCTCTCCAAAGCGAAAGCAGTCAAAATAGAACTATAGCCGATGTTCTTGGATCTTCCACTTTTCACCTTGGTCAGTTGTTATTTCATCACAGAGAGTACTGCATCACACCAATTGAACACCTTCTGTTCAAGGCATTCCAAAGCGTACTGCATGTAAGACCTGTTAGCTATGTGAAGAGCAGAACTACCAGCCAGTCTAGAAAAAGTGAACAGAATGGTCCACAAGGGCTGGTCAGTGACATCTCAGATATTGATCTTTCTGTTCATACTCGGCTAAGATCCCTCTCTGCAGTGCCGACGAATGTACTCCCTCACGGACTCACCCCCACGGGCAGAGCCTAATAATGAGAGAGGGGCACCATGCCTCGACAAACCGATCAAAAAATAGATGTCCACGGTAGTCAAGGGGATTGATTTTCCCCTAATCTGGAACACCTGGTTGATAGGATCACAGGAATTGAGGAAATATTGCAACAAACTGATTTGTTGCCTCATGCTAGAGATACTGAAAAACTTCAACAACCCGCAGTTCTGCAATGCAACTACTGTGCCCGAATCATGTAAAGCAACATCGTCCTCTTCTTCATGCTCGCGTTCTCGCCATGTAACAACCAGTTTTGCTTCAATGAATCTCTGAAAAACAAACAAGAGAAGAGTCAGGATCTTCATTTGCTAAAAATAGGAAAAAATCTATGAGAAAACTGTGCAAAAAGTTTCCTCCTTGCGCCCATCGCACCCCAGTAAATGTACTGGGAGCGATGCATACTGACTAGTCAGTGAGAAGACCTGTATGCATTGCACTTTTCGATTACGGAAGGGTGCGATTCTGCCAGGGCGAGTCCTTCAAACTCCAGAGGCTCAGCAGAGCAAGGAAATAGGCTCAGAATTCAAAAAGAAAAGAATGAAATTAAAGAGCACAAGTTTAGCTCCTACCTGGTCCAAGTGGCATCAGGAATCGTCCACAGAATCTCTCGGAATCAGCTGGTGAAAATTGGGGGCGAAAAGCACCTCCAGAGCTCCAACAAACCAAATTCAAATGAAATGGTAAAATGAGAGGTAAAAGTCACTTTTAATTTACCATGCACATAATTCGAGTAAAATATCAGCGTTCTTAACTCATTTATCAAGCATATGTTTTCATTTCTAATCGGTTTGATGAAGCAAATGAACAGGTAGTACAATCTTTGAAAGAACAAAATGCTAATGGTGAATCAAAGACTCAATGACCATTATCACGAGCAGTTTTAGCGCATAGTTGAAGCTTGTTAAAAAATAAGCATAAGTCACGAGCAAATGTTTCCCCCAACGTTTAAGCTCATTAAAAAATGAAATGGTAAATAACCATCGTGAATGCCTTATCGCTAGCTTTTGAGCCTTGGTCATGTTCTCATCATCACCTTCACTTTGTTTTTAGCCGATCATTCACCCCCATATGATTGTTTACCCCATTCGAGGAACATCTGCGAAGAGTGATTCTATTGGCCATCCTTGTGACATTGCTGTGATTGGAGAATTCCAAACCTTACCTGGAATCAGCTGGTACCCAAAACCATCACTCGTTCCTCGAAAATGAGTCTCCTTTAAGCTCTTTTCAACTGACTCGTAAAATATGAAAAGATTGCCAAGCGATTGGCCTCTCTGGCTCATTAAAAGTCATCGGAAGTGCTATCCCTCCTCTAGATTTTAATCTTTTTGGACCTGAGGGATTATTACAAAAAAATATCGAGTGCTTGTCATGTTCGGCTTGTTAAAAATATCGAAAATTCATCCCTTTTGTATTATTTTACGCTTTTTCAGACTTAAGGGATTACATGACGAAAAAGAATCGTTGGACTCTCCTTTCCGTTCCTTTCAGACTCTCTAAAATTGAAAGGGACAGAGTTATCTTTGTCGTTAAACTCGTTAAAACCAAATAGCGACAAACTCGCCCAAATGGATGAGAATGAGTTTTATTGTCGTTAGGCTCACTAAAATAGAGCGACAGGTTCGCCCGAAGGGTAGATTATAGAACAAGCATATGTTATCCTCCTCAATCTTGACAACAATAAAGAGGTACTGGTCAATAATGATAGGGGAAAATTGGGAAGAAAACTTGAAAAAGCCTTATTGGTAGCAAGTCGCTCTTGAACATGACACTTTCCTTCCGCATCCATGCCGGGTTGGGTTGTTCCATTCATTGGTCATCACCATTGGTCCATCACACCATCCATCTTTGGGGTTAACACTACAAATCCATCGTCAGTGTCGTCGATATGTTCAAGAGAAGTCATTCAGACAATTCACCTGTGTCTCACCCACTGCAATACATTCATGCTCTATTCCTTCATGACCGCCACCCTGAACCCTGTATCGTCAGATCGTTTTCACCTCCAAAATCATTTGCTTCGTTCTGTGTCGTTGATGTGGGATTCATTAAGGCCCTCCTGTGACGGGTCACCTTCTTGTCGACATCAGCTCATTATCTAAGAAGTTGACTTAGGAATAACCCTTTCAGTACTTTGAAGCTTGCATGCCTCATGGTAAGTTTCTCACTTTCGGCGACAGGTTACATCAATCGGCCTTCGACCAAGAGATTTTACGTGCGTTCAATGCCAAGTCCTTTTTCAACACACGTGATTGTACTGTAAGTACCTTGAGGGTCATTCGTACATTATGGGTGATTCCTCCGGCCTGTACAACTTACATCATTGGTGGTAATCAGGCAATGTCTTTCCATGTTCGACTCCAGAACATTTTTCACATGGATCGACTTGTACTCTGGGTGAAGATTGAACGAGTTTTGAAGACCCCAGATCTAGTTTCATCCATCCGGGCTGCGATACATTCAAGACAACAAAGACATCAAGTGTACATCGTTGCCGAACAGATGATCATCCAAATCAAAGGATGATGAGTCCAAATCATTAGTCTGCCACACAGACGATTGTCTATCCTATGTACATGAAAATGAATTTATAAAGTTGAGCATGGGAATACCCACCTCAGCTAGATCATGAAAAAATGTTGTCAAAATAATGTATTGTATTCTACCTTATTACAGGTCGCCTCCTAGCTCGAAAAAACTTCGGATCCTCATAGTAAAGCATTTCACCCGACATCAAAAAGATTAACAACCTCATGCTTTACGGGGCAACTGTTATAGACATTTTTGGGCACTTCAACCCCAATCATAAATGTCCATAAAATGAGGGCTCCTAAGTCCCTAAAAGTGTTGCTTCACTACCTAAAGCAACAAGGTCAGCTGATTACATCATCTCCCAGAAGTTCTCCACTCAAAACTGCTCATAAATGGTCAATGCTAGACCATACTAAAAACCCAGTGCAGAGGGTGCAATGCATATCACCTTCCCAATGCATAGGGTGTCATGCATACTAAATGGCTCCTCTGTAGGGTGCGATGGTTGGGAATGGACAAATGGCAGGGACAAAATGCGAGGTGGAAGATCATGGAATCTTCCAGAAAACTTCCCCTTTGACACTTGCCTCTCTGTTTTCGACCAGGGATGAGTAAGAGATCATCATTCTCCAAGTGGAAGCAGGAACTATCAGAGAGAGGACACTAATCAAGATCCCAGAAGATGACTCACCTCTTTGTAATCATCTATATATGGATCCCTCATCACAAAGATCCAGAGGCTGGAATTTTGTATCTTATAGAGAAGTGCTGTTGGTTTTCTGGTGTATATTCATAGTGTTGGGTGATCTAAGCTTTAGTTGAGGTGAAGAAGGGCTTTCTAGCTAGAGGATGATGTTGGGTCAGAACATATGGTTGTAATCCTCTTGCTACTTTTTATCTTAATAAAGCTATTCAAGTTTTCCTCCATATTCTTGTATGTTTACTTATATATGCATTTGTATGGTTAACACACATCTGATCCTGTGTTATTTATGAATATATATCTTTGTTCTTCGATAGTAGTATGTTGCTATGATTCCACAGGTGCTCTTTGAAGCTGGGCAGACTAAGAATAAGCAACAATGCTCTATCAGGAAGGAGAGGAAATTAAGTGCAAGACTAAGGTTGGTCTCCTTTGTTCCAATCCTATATATTTTCATAAAGGAAAGAGAAAGTAGACTTTACTTGTTTGTTTCTAAGATAGCTACCCGTCTTAGTGGGAATAGCAGCATCCGAGTGGACACTATTCTCGGTAATAGTGTGTTTGGGAAATTCAAGAACTATTTCACGTCAGAGCGAGTTTCATGGATGGCAAAGAATCTTGGGGTTGAGGTGAAAAGGTTTGAGCTCCTCAAGCTTGTAAGTAAAGCCTTTAAAAGGGATCTCACACCGTCAAATATCAAGGTTGGCTTTAGGAGGACTGGAATCTGGCCATTTCATTATGACTCTTATGTATGAAACTGGTTGTAACAAGGAATTTTATGTGGATGGTCAAGAAGAAGGGAATGTCCAAGCACATGTTGATGCCCAAGAAGAAGTGGATGAACAAGTAGATGTCGTTGCAACTGATAATATGATTTCCCTCTCTCAAGGACACTTCTATGGTGAGGATGATGAACATGTAAGTGAAACATAGTATAATCATGAACCAATTGACAATAACATGGAGGTTGTTATACCAAATAAAGCACATGTGACTTTTACATGTGATATTCTTAATGACATTGTTGATCATGCAACTAACAATGAGAATGTGGTTGAAAATGACAATGCTAATATTGCAATAGGAAATAAGAATGAACAATTGATATTGCCAAACCAAGTAACCCTACCATCATGGCTTGCAGAAGCCACGATGAATATGAACACACATAATGTCTCAAGAACCAATGAAGAACACATGAACATGCATTCACAACTACTAGAATTGAAAAATGAAATTGTTCATTTTTTTGTGGACAATGAATCACTAGAGGAAGATACTATATAAAATGAGAAACCAAATGAAGAAAACAATATAGTTCAATCAATTGTCCTGGATATTGAAATACAAGTGTCAATCAAGGAGAAACAAGTGTTAGGGAAGGAATAGTTACTTGGTTAGTTCCTAAAGCTACCAATAGAGAGAGTGCCAATGAAAATAAGACAATGAGCAACATATAGTCTTCTTTTGGGCTAAAGTTCACAGTTACTTACCTCAGAAGACTATGTAAAACTATTAGTTGAGTCTGAACAATAGAAACTTGAAATTTAGGAATTAAAACATAAAAAGAAGGATTTAACCAAGGAAAAGAAGGAAACAAGTATTGTTGCAACACAACGTCGAGCAGAGGAAAGGCTTGAAAGAGAGAAAGTAAGGCAAGAGAAGGACGATAAAAAACAATTGACAAGGCAGGAAAACGAATCAAGAAAGGCTCAACAATTGCCTCAAAAAGAACAAGGGATGACATATAGGGTTGAAAATGATGCAAACATAGTCAATGAAACCAGGATGATGTCAAACACATTGGACCATATTGCAGATAATACAATATTATTATAAGACCTCATAAATATCCAAGTCCCTTGTTCTCGCTATATTCCTACCAGTGCATGTGTCAATCCTATGTGTGATTATCATACACCTCCACTTAATGCAGGGGTTAGTATCACAATGTGAGCTATGGGTACTATGATTCCTCCATGGTTACAAGGGGAAAATTGGAAACAATCATATGGCAACAATCGAACACATCCTAATCAACCATTATTAGGTAGGCCAACCTACTTGGCTCCAACAAGAAACTCAACAAGGTTGGGAAATGAAGATTTTGGAGGCCATTAAGCATAGGGGTGTCATATTTTTTTGGTGTAACTACTTTAGGATGTGGATTTTGTAAGGATTTCTTTAGTGTTGTTGATTGTTACATGATAATTTTGGATTAATTCCTAGGTCATTTTATTCCATACTGTTTGCGACATTGTAATCAAAATTAATTGTAATGTCAAAACCACATTAACAAAAAAATAGTCCTAAATTTTAGCCCAAAGCCACAGTAGTCCAATCGAAATTGGATCCACGAAGCCACATTAACAAAAATTTAGAAGTTGAAACATAATGGTAGAAGCATATGCTATAATTGTTTAAGAGAAGTTCCTAAAGATATATAAACTACAATTTGAAAGGTGTTAATTGTATTCTAAGTATTTATGTTAGAAAGGCACCTTGGATTATGAATATCAAAGTAAGTGCAAGAAACATGGATGTTAGGCAGATGTAGTGAATAAAATACTTCATAATAATACATATAATCTAAAGAGAAGATATTTTCAATAAATCACCATGAATAACTTAAGTATCACCCTTTTTGAGAGAGCAACAATGCAAGAATAATATATACACTATCATTTTGTATCAAGTAATATATTATTTTAAATAGTTGTCTATTTTCATTGGTTCTATAAAGTTAATCTATAGAATTTTCGCTGTGATCAATTATGTTTCTTGTGTAATTGAACTGTGGTGTAACCTTCTACTTATACTCTGCACAATGAGTATACAATATGAAATCTATTCTAGTTCCTTGATTGTATGTTAGAGCAGGTTGAATGCTAATGTTAGCACCTAGTAATGTGTTGTGAGAAATCAACTCATAACTTTAAAAACTACACACATGCACTCAAGATATACTCAATTTGGTTCTTAAGACAATCACAAGAATTATGGTTGAATCTTGAGATATCTTGGTGTTCATAAAGCATATAAATGTCACCAGGTTGGAAGTTACAAATATCTAATAAGATCACACTTCTGTCTAATACATGACAAAGAGATGGTACATATTGTCAAAGGAAAGGTAGGTTTTCAGGAACTCCATGCTAGAAAATTATGAATCCAAGTTGAGGAAAAATCATTCAAATTCCATGAAAAAGGAAAGAACCATAGAACACTGTCATCAAAGGGCTAGGGATATTTTTGTAGTTATCTTTCACATCCCTGTCAAGATTGTTGATATTATTTTTAGGATTATATTAATATCCATTTCTTTGTTTTGGCTATCTAAAGAAAAGTTTGAAGTTGAAGTAATAAGAAATTAAGAATACCAAATGAAAGAAGAATTAGAAGTTTACACAATTGTAAAGGGCCATAGACTGGAAATCTAACAAAGGTAAGTGAACAAGGTACTAGTAGAAAAAAAAGTAGGATGGATAACAAGTTACAAAGTGATTGTTTTAGTTGGAGAAGATTTGTAGAGAACATTGGTTCACTTTGGTTGCATAAGATTGGCATAGAAAATTTGTGCTATCTCTATCACACAAAGGTAATATGCACTACCACATTGGTTCACCCTTGATATTTATAGATTTGATCTTAGATAGGTACTCAATGGAATTTCAACTACCTGTGTTCACAACTTTTAAAGGCCTTACTCAATACAACTATGAGTTCATTTTTTTTTTTTTGTAGAAACACTTTGAATACATGATGAAAAGTCTTTTGCAAGCAATGTTCTGTTCTCCAAAAAAGGAGTAAGCTCGTCTCCTTGCAATACCAAATTTGTATCAACTATGGT
This sequence comes from Pinus taeda, assembly GCA_000404065.3. Taxonomy (NCBI): domain Eukaryota; kingdom Viridiplantae; phylum Streptophyta; class Pinopsida; order Pinales; family Pinaceae; genus Pinus; species Pinus taeda. The sequence goes on along the minus strand of APFE030183144.1, from coordinate 10,258 downwards.
GAATGCATATGAATCATATCTTGGTTGAACATAACAAATGGGATATTGTAAGCGATCATTTTATTCCTCTAGAATCTCACCAGTCTAGTGTCATTCTGGATTTATGTCAAAGCAAGATTACACATCAAACTATAAACAAGTGGAAAATTTGAAGATTTATGAAGATTAATAGTGATTTGCGAGGGCCTCTTAGATTTCTTGTTTTGATCTTGAATTCCATGCAAATTGTATCTTCATACCAACTTTGATTCAAATTTTAATTTTAGAGAATAACTACGTGATGGTCTTTAGGGCTCCTCCCAATGGATCTTGTCTATAGATTGACATTGCTAAACAATGACAACACATCCCCTCAGATTCACCCTTAACATTGCATAGTCCCATAAAAAATCCAGGTTCATCTCTTAGAAGAATCAATTGTTGGACCATACGAATGCATGCCACCTTGCAACTAGTCAGGCTCAAATAGTACCTCTAAGACATCTACAAATGTTAAAATTTTTGGAATCATCTACGAATAATTTCACCAATAATTCCACCAACACTAGCAATAATTATTTGTATTTCAATTCAAAGATCTTGATATCTAAAGAAAAGTCTCTAGAAGCTCTAAGATAGAGACCTAAGCTAATTATTTTCCTTTCAATTTTAAAAAAACATAAGCTAATTTTGTATCCAGAAGCTCTGAGATGGGTCAAGTAAATATAGGCCTAAAAAACCCTCATTAATATTTTCATAAGACATTTTACAAAAACCCTACCAATGCATAATTTACAAAAAACTATGTGTAATTAAAAAAACCCTAAGATAATTTTGTCTCCAAAATCTTTGAGACAAAGGGCTCTAGAAGCCATGAGATAGGTCGATCAAGCATAGGTTTAAAAAAACCCTCATTCAGATTTTCAAGATACATTTTACGAAAACCCCACCAATGCATAATTTACAAAAAACTGTGCATAATTTAAAAAACCCTAAGCTAATTTTGTCTCTAGAGTCTCTGAGACAGAGGGTTCGAAAGCTCTCAGATAGTTTGAGAAAACATAGGCCTAAAAACTCTCATTTAAATTATGAAAAGACATTTAAAAAAAAAAACCACTAGTTCATAATTACCAGTGCATAATTTACAAAAAACTGTGCATACTTTTTAAAATCCTGAGCTAATTTTGTCTCTAGAAGCTCTGAGATAGGTCGAGCAAACATAGGCTCTCAGAGATTACATCATCTCTCCTAAGGATGACCAACTTCTTTGGAAGAGAAATTATTTAATTTCCTTTGATAGGGATTACAACAAGGGTTGTAGGGTTATATAGTCACCCTTGGTAAGGAAGGATTTAGATAACATATGTGGGTAGGCCACATTCCTAATCATAGTAGCAATCCAAATTATTACAGATTCAAAGCCACTCAACAAGGAGATTCACCATAAGTGCAACCATTACACCACATTGGAATCCTGTGAAAAATGATAATCCTTCGAAATTTGCATCCCCAATTTTTTTTTACAACCAAAAGACACGTTTTTGAAACAACCAAATAACATACTACAATCCTAGCAGATGGATGGAATGTTTTGATTTTAGAGCCTTCCTTTTTGTTTACATGAGCTTATCTTTGACTTTTGTCAATTATTCATGATTTGATTAAGACTTATTCTTTTGTCTATGCTTGTGTTTGCTTGTTTCATACTTAACTACTATTTTTGAGTCACAAACATCCTTTTGACTTGATCTTGCAACAATTTTGGGCTTGCCTGTAGAAACTACGCAATCCTGACAGACAAATAAGCCTTGAGCTTGAGAACTGCATAGTCATGGATAACAGGCCAACACTAGGCTCATAAATTGTGCAATCCACTCCTTGAGCTTAGAAAATGCGAAATTCTCTGAGCCGGGAAGTTGCCTAGTTGCCCAGAATTGCGCAATATTCCTTGGAAGTGTGCATGGCAAGTTTCCCTAAAAATAAAAAAATAAAAAAGCGAAAATGAAATCCCAAGAAAATAGGGATTCATCATTAGTTTCCCGAAGGTGGTGCAGTTCCTATTTTTATAAATTCTTGCCAAGTGTCACTTTTTCCTTGATTTCAGGCATGTGTGTAATAAATCCCATTCCACCCAAATCTATTTAATAGATGCCTCTAGAGCTCATTTGTACATTCGATCCTGGAGATTTAGCATTCTCGAGGAGATCAAGGAACCTTTGGTGGAGTTGTCATCACTTTTCTGGGTGAGTTTTTCTTTTGTCATCTTTTGCTGCTTTTTCTATTTCTTTTTGTCATTTCGTTTCTATGAGTGTTGGTTAGCTTGTTTCTCTTCATGGTTACTAGCATTTTAACTTGTATTAACTTGTAGAAGTGTTTTTTCAGTTTGTTGTTTTCCTTTCATAAGTGTCACATCATTTTTCTTGTTTTTGCACACCAACGATTGTCATTTCGGCGACTCTCCTCACATATTTTTTTTTCCTTCTATTTGTTAAGTTTATGCACTTTATTCACATTGATATATCCACACTTAGTCAGATCTATGTTTTAAATTTCATTATCTTTCAGATCTTCTTGTTTCCCACACTTCCACTAGATGTATTTGCTCTTTCCCTTGGCCAATTTTCACCTTGCCTAGCTGGGCATTGCGCAATTCAAAAGTTCAATTTGAGGCTTGGCCTTTGAGACTATGCAATGCATAGTACAGGTTGGACCAAATGTGCATTCACTGTTCTAGGGATCAGTCTGCCACCTTGGCCACTGAGACTGCGCAATGCACAGTCTCTCCCAGTCATTGCCCAGGATGGACTGCGCATTGCACAGTCTCAAGCCTTAGGCTGCACCCTAGCTGCTGGGACTGTTTTGTTCCCACAACCAGTCTCCCTTGCTCAGAAAAAATGCACAATATTTCTCACTAGTTCACTAGTTTGTTGCGTGATCTTGCTGTGAAGGTAGATTTGCAAAAGCTAGTGTTTGCTTGCCATGAGTGCCCTTTTTGTCCCACAGGTACCACAATTGTTGAGAACTTCTCTCCAACAGTCACTGTTACCATGGCACCAAGAGAGCTGCTTCAAAATATACCACTGAAAGTAGTACCGGGGAAGCAGTTGAGAAAATGCCAGTAAACTTGCTGGTATACTTAGACACTCAAATGTATGTAGAAAAGGACTCAGATCTTACATGGAAGAAAGTGAACAATTTTTTTTAGCAAGGGACTTCACAATAGATCTAAAGTACTGACATGTATACATTTATGTCCAGAGACCAGGGCTACATAGGGTTTCATGCATATATCCAACCTTCCTTTGTGTAGATGTCATCAATTGGATTGTCTCACATATTGATGTGAAAACCATGACTTTGAGCAGTCCCAGTGGACAGAGGCTTGCTACTTTACTGGCAACAAATTACCGATGTATGTACCATTTTCCTAATCCAGAAGCACTCATGGATTCACTCTTCTATGCCACTAACAAATATTTGGGCATGCAAGATGTTGCTAAGATCTAGGTGAAGGAGCCATCAAAGTTTCAACATACACCCACTAACACATATAAGACAAGGTCTCTCAGGAGGGTCTATCAGCTGCTGATCATCTTAGCTTACAAAATCTACAGCCAGTAGAGCATAAAGACCTTTCCAGAAGGGTGACAAATATTTCTGAACTAGGTTATGAACAAAGGGAAGCTGCTCAACTGGTCAGACTTGTTGGCTGGACAATTAAAGATCCATGTAGGTAACACCCTGAATCCTCCCAAGGGTGGGAAAGTGAGATTATATATGTCTGCATATTTACTGGATGAAATCTGTGCACATAGCGCATTCACTGACATGAAATGGGCTTGGAAACCTCGTAACCTTGCAGTGTACATCCACTGTAAGATGCTCTCAGATTGCAGCCATCGAGGAGTTATGGAGAGGCTAACTGATAACTTCCTCATTCCGCTATACAAGATGATATTTGAGGAAGATGTTGGGAATCATTAGAACAAAACCCACAGGTGTTAGTCAATGATCGCATCGCTAGAGATAAGGATCTATGAGAGGCGGTTATTCCATGTCACAAAAAACACAGGGGGCGTTGGTTTATCCAATGTTCAACAATCTCCCCCCAAAAGTGAGCTGGGTGTGTATTGAACTTGTGACCTATGCTCTAATACCACTTTTTGGGAATCATGATTTCCATTAGACCAAAACTCACAGGTGTTAGTCAATGATCGCATTGCCATAGATAAGGATCCACGAGAGGTAGTTAATCCATGTTGCAAAACACACGGGGATCGTTGCTTTATCCAATGTCTAATAGAAGAACCACCTCGCATGTCACCTATGACAATGGAGGCCATATCAGAGATCACATATTGGTTTGCCTCACCGGATGGAACCTTTCTTAGAGTGTTTGGTAGAGAGAATTTGCCACATCTTTTGCCAAGGTATGCCACTGACAAACATGTCATGCCAGAAGTGTCATATCTTCTCACTACAGGGTTTTCAACAACTTTTCACATGAATAAGAAAGCACCTTGGCCAAATCTTCCTATAAAAATTGGATTATACAAGATAAAGAACCTGAAAGTCACAAATATCAAAGGAAATGTGATAGAGAAGTTTGCATTCGGTAATCAAGACTTTAATCCATATGATTCCCGTGGTATTTGCAAGGAACACTGCGCGATAATTCACTTTCAATGGCTCAGCGGGACATTTCATTGGCAGGAGGAGGATCCATAGAAGAATTGCTATAATGCCTCCAAGACCCACAAGCTGATCAATTTTGCAGGAACTTCATAGGTGACTCCACAAAAGGAAGTTACTCTGGAAGTAGCATCAGAAGAAGAGAGAAACCCCATGCAAGATAAGGGGAAGAGAAAGGTTTCTTATAGTCCAGGGTGAGAATGAAGCCGCAAGATGAAAGCGGATCCAAATCTTATGAAAGAAGCAGAGGCAAAGAGGAAATAGAAGATGTAGAGAGAAGAATGGAGGAAGAGGGAAGAGCAGAGAAGATTGGACGAAGAAAAGTAGAAGCAAGAATAAGAAGAGAAGCAGAAGGAGGAGGAAGAAGAAATGCATAGTGCAATAGTAGAAGAAACAATGCAGAAACAAGTTGAAGAGAAAGATCATAACTGACAACCAACAGAGGAGGAGGGAAGATAGATGTAGGATCAGGATCTTGCTCAGTAGATTGAACAATTGATAGAGATCGATGACATAGATGGGGAACCAGAGCTGCAGAGTCAATATTTTGACCTGATTCCTAGCACACAATAGGTCACTATTCAGTGTCCACCACCTCCAAAAATAGAGTCAGCTCTAGGCGAGGAAGGGGAAGTTTTTCCTCTTGGAAATGATCTGATTATGGACATGTACAATCTATCATATGATGGACTCCAGAAGAAGATTGTATAAGTGCGTAAGAATAATTTTAATGATGATATTACATGATTCTCCTGCTTTTATGAGAGAAAGGGTAATTGTGGCCGACACCAGGAGAGATCCTGAAGCCATTTCATCAACCAACTTGGCCTTCATAGGTGCAGAAAAGTCAAATACTTAGTGTTTGATGGTCGGGAATAAGAAAGTTCCAAAGAACTTGCAAGTTGCTAGGAAAGAGGTTGAACAGTTCTGCGCAACAACTTGGAATGAAACTTCTGCACAAGTCCACATGGAGGAAATGAGGGAAGCAATACTTAGTGAAGTATTGACACTTGGAGAGACCATGCGGGATCTCTATGAGCGTTATCAGGAAATCTAGTGTCTATGTAGAGTTTCTAGTCCCACTAAGATGGGTAGCTATCGTAGAAACAAACATATTAAATTTACTTTCGTTTTCCTTTATGAGAAGTAGATAGGAGATGAGCAAAGAATACCAAACTTAGTCTTTCGCTTGGTTCCTTGCTTATTCCTTCTCCCCTCTAATAGATATTTGCCACTCCTTCCTTGATTACTCTGCTTTGAAGAGTACCTATAAAGTCAAAGCAACATAATACCTTCAACGTACAGAGATCTACAATCATAAACAATATAGGACCAGATATATATTGACCACACAAATGCATATATTATCAGACATACAAGAATGTGGAGGAAAACTTGAATAGCTTTATTGATGTAAAGATTAGAAGAGAGGATTACAACCCATTGATCTAACACAGCATCATCCTCCTAGCATGAAAGCCTTTCTTCACCTCATGAAAAGCTTAGATCACCCAACACTATGATGTTCCACCAAGAAACTAACAACACTTCCTTACAAGATGCAAAATTCCAGCCTTTGGATCTCTGGGATGAGGGATCCATATATAGATGATTGCAGGGGGGTGAGTCAGCTTTTGGGATTTCGATTAGTGTCCTCTCTCTGATAGTTCTTGATTCCACTTGGAGATTCATGATCTCTTACTCATCCCCAGGTGAATTCAGAGAGGCAAGTGTCACAGGAGAAGTTTATGGAAGATTCCATGATCATCCACCTTGCAAACTGTCTCTGCCATTTGTCTACTCTCGCCCAGCGCACCCTATAGAAGGGATTTTCAGTATGCATCACACTTTTTGCATGTGGCAGGTGAGATGCATCGCACCCTCTACACTGAGCAGTCTGTATGGTCCAGTTTTGACCAGTTCTGAGCAGTTTTCTGTGGAGAATTTCTGGGAGATGATGTAATCCGCTGACCTTGTTCCTTTAGGGTATGAAACAACACTTTTAGGGACTCAGAAGCCCTTGGTTTATGGACATATATGATTGGGGTTGCAGTGCCCAAATATGTCTATAACAGTTGCCCCCTAAAGTATGAGGTCGTAAATCTTTGATGTCGGGTGAAATGCTTTTTCATGAGGATCTGAGGTTTTTCGAACTAGAAGGCGACTTGTAATAAGATACAATACAACACATTATCTTCATAACATTTTCATGATCTAGCTGAGGCGATCATTCCCATGCTCAGCTTTATAAATTCATTTTCATGTACATAGGACATATAACCGTCTATGTGGCAGACTGATGATTCTGATAGAGCCATCATCCTTTGATTCGGATGATCATATGTGCAGCAATGATGTACATTTGATGTCTTTATTTTCCTGAATATATCGTAGCCCGGATGGATGAAACTAGATTCGGGGTCTTCAAACTCGTCCAATCTTCGCTCGAAGTACAAGACGATCCATGTGAAAAATGTTCTGGAGTCGAACATGGAAAGACATTGCCTGATTACCAACCAATGATGTAAGCTATTAACAGGCGCGAGAGGAATCACTGATAATGATGATGACCCTCAAGGTACTATAGTACAATTTGTGTGGTGTGAAACTGGGACTTGGCATCGAACACCACACAAAATCTTTCCGTCGAAGGCCATTGATGTAAACCTGTCGCCGGAAGTGAGAAATTTGCCATTGAGGCATGCAAGCTTCAAAGTACTGAAAGGGTTGTTCCTAGGTCGACCTCTTGGATCAGTTGTCGTCGACAAGAAGTGACCCATTGTAGGAGGGCCTTAATGAATCCCACATCTACGACACGGAATGGAGCAAATGATTTTGTAGAGGTGAAAATGATCTGATGATACAAGGTTCAGGGTGGCGGTCATGAAAGAATGGAGCGTGAAGGTATTGCAGTGGGTGAGACACAAGCCGGGTTGGCGAATTCTCTGATTGACTTCTCTTGAACATATCGATGACACTGAAATGGATTGGTAGCGTTAACCCCGAAGATGGATGGTACGATGGACCAATGGTTGTATGACCGGTGAACGGAATAACCCAACCCGACTCAATCATGGTGATGGAGTGAAAGTGTCATGTTCAAGAGCGACTCGCTACCATTAAAGTTTCTTCAAGTTTTCTTCCCAATTTTTCCCCAATCATTGCTGACTTGTACCTCTTTATTTTTATCAAGCTTAAGGAGGATAACATATTCTTGTTCTATAATTTGCCCTTCGGGCAACCCCGTCACTATGTTTTAACGAGCCTAGTGACAGTGAAACTCATTCTTGTCTCTATGGACAAGTTTGTCGCTATCGGTTTTAACGAGTTTAACGACAAAGACAACTCGATCCTTTTTCAATTTTAGAGAGTCTGAAAAGGGACGGAAAGGAAACTACAATAATCCTTTTTCGTCATATAATCCCTTAAGTCCGAAAAAGTATAAAATAATACGAAATGGATGAATTTTCGATAGTTTTAATGAGCCGAACAAGACAAGCGCTTGATCTTTTTGTGTAATAATCCCTCAGGTCCAAAAAGATTAAAATCTAGAGGAGGGATATCACCTCCGATAGCTTTAACGAGCTGGAGAGGCCAATTTCTCCGCAATCTTTTCATATTTTACGAGTCAAATGAAAAGATCTTAAAGGAGACTCGTTTTTTAGGAACGAGTGATATTTTCGGGTACCTACTAATTCCAGGTAAGGTTTGGAATTTTCCAATCATGGCAGTGTCACAAGGATGGCTAACAGAATCACTCATCGCAGTTGTTCCTCAAAAGGTTAAACAATCAAATGGAGGCGTATGATCGGCTAAAACAAAGTGGAGGTGATGGTAAGAACATGACTAGGGCTCAAAAGCTGATGATATTGCATTCGCAATGGTTATTTACCGAAGGTTGGTTCATTTTTTAATGAGCTTAAACATTGGGGGAACATTTGCTCATTGCTTAGGTTTAATTTTTAACGAGCTTGAACTTTGCATAAAAACTTCTCGTGCCAGTTGTATAATAAGGATGTCTCATCGATAGATTCCATTTTTATGGAGCTTGCACCATTCAAAGCTTTGCTCCATATCCTTTCATTATGCAAGCTAGGAACGACCAATCCTACGAGTTTAAAGGGTTGAGAATCTACAAACTAAGAAAATAAATCGTTGCTCTTTACTTTCATGCAAAAAGGTTTGCATGCCCCCAGGTATAGTGAAATAGAGTTTCCAGGCTACCATATAGAAGTTTTCGCATTTGCAAGATAGTTTCCATCCACGTAGCAGATAGAAACACTTCCCGGCTTAGTCCATTTGGACAAAGGTGATTCTAGCTCCAACCACCTAACCTTGATGAGGGAATCTTATTATGGTCTAATCCCATATTCCTAAATAGACGAGCGTCAGACTAGTCATATATCCTTCGTGGAAACCTACCCTATACCCAAAGTTTCCCTGCCAAAGCAGACCAGGGTGCATGCCCCCTAGGTTTCAGTCATGGCCACTGAATTACTCATGCTCTTCAGGTGGACGGACTGGACATTGATGAGACATTCCTTGCGTGAAAATACCAGTTAGGGATGGCATTTGACTATTAGCTATGTGTTAGCCAGGGAATGAAAGCTGGTCTACGAGTTGGACCTCTCGGCCTTCATGTGGAAAACACATTACTCGAAAGAGTGAGGAGACAATGGCTCCCATGCTATAAATATAGTCATGCCTAAGGAGTAGATTATAATCTAAAGGTCCTTGGACTACCATTACGTTCAGATACATGGTTTTCCCTCTCAAAGTTATAGGCAAACTTGGAAGGATCCCTAACGGTCGATTGGTTCCTTTGTTGAATCCTGTTAGATTTTGCATCTTAGGCAGAAGCGATGGCGAACCAAGTGCTTTCCAAGCAGTTGAGGAAAGGATACTCACAGAAGCCCCTTCATCTATGATGGTACCGACCATGACCATTCTGTAAGCTTGTACAATGATTTGGAATGGTACATTAGACAGTAAATGGGGTCTGCCTAGTACATTCCAATCGAAGGAAACGACTAGGTTGCTCGGAGGTGGGACCGGATAAACGGTCGGATATGACCTTGATGAACTTCCTTCCTGTGGTAAAGGAATGGGTAAATTGCCCCTATGTTCATTGGAGTCTGTGTTTGCGAAAAGAATTTGAACGATGTCGTTATCATTCTCTTCGGTGACTGTATCATCTGAATATGGACCTTCCGAAGACAAGACCAGGTCGATTGTCGATTGCCGCCTCAACCTTTTGAATTTCGTCTGGTATGGATTCAGAGGGTTTATCTTCAATGATAGATGCTTCGAATGGCCACAAAGTTGTGTCAGTTGGATTTTCAACTAGCGATGGACTCGGTAAGAGTTTCTTGTACCTAGGAGGAAGCCGTAGTGGTGAAGCAGGACGGTTATCCAAGACCCTTTTATCTTCGTTTAGGAAGGGACAATGGTGGATGGCATGATTGCCTTCACACAGTTTGCAAGGAAATTTACATTTTCCTTTCTGTCCAGAGACTTCGTTTTCACTAGTTGATGGTGTACTCTCAACATGATTGTCAGAGGTTGATGACACTGGATTGTGCAAACG